>PVKP010045268.1:0-16240 GCA_004027715.1 Plecturocebus donacophilus | reverse complement strand
TTAGCTCACAGAAGTTTCTTATTATCCACCTTCTGAAGCCTGATTCTGTGAGTTCATCACACTCATCCTCCGTCAAGCCTTGTTCTCTTGCTGATGAGGAGCTGCGATCCCCGGTAGGAGGAGAGGCATTCTGATTTCAGGTGTTCTCAGCCTTTTTGCACTGGTTTCTTCCCATTTTTGTGGATTTATCCACCTGTCGCCTTTGTAATTGCCGACTTTCAGATTGGGTCTCTGAGTGGACGTCCGGCTTGTTGGTGATGAAGTTTCTTCTGTTTCTTAGTTTTCCTTCGGGGGGCGCCCCTTCCCCACAGAGCTGGGCCTTCCCGGGTTCAGCTGTGCTTGTTCTCAGCCTCAGCGCTTCCAATTGCTCTTCTCCTTGTGGGGATGAGACCAGCCGAGCCCGACTAAAAGGGCATCCAGTCCCGTACAATCCGCACCGAGAAGCGCCGTGCTGGCTAAAAGAGTTGCGCTGGCGACCCGTGTGGCTCCTTCGCCGGGAATCTCCCAGTCTGTGGGCATCAAAAATTCGTCTGCAATTGCGGCATCCACTCGCTCTCTGCACTTTCACCGGGAGCTACAATCCTGAGCTGCTGCTACGCGGCCATCTTGGATCTCTCTCCGCCCGGTGATGAAGTTTTTCTTTTTCTTAGTTTTCCTTTGGCGGACGCCCGTTCCCCACAGAGCCGGACCCTCCTGGGTTCGGTGTGCTTGTTGTGAAACTCTCAGTCCTCAGCTCTTCCAATTGCTGTTTTCCTTGTGGGGATGGGACCAGCCGAGGTTGTCCATCCCGTATACTCCGCACCGGGAAGCGCCGCGCTGGGGCACTGGCAAAACAGCCATGCCGGCCAAAAGAGTCCCACTGGCGACCCGTGTGGCTCCTCTGTCGGGAATCTCCCGGTCTGTGGGCAACAAAAATTCGTCGGAAAGTGCGGCGTCCACTCGTTCTCTGCACTTTCATGGGAGCTACATTCCTGAGCTGTTGCTAATCGGCCATCTTGGATCTCTCCCCCTATTTATTATTTTTAATTGCATTATTTTAAAGCTCAAAAAGTTTGTATTTCAAACAATGCATTATTTTAATAGCCGTACTTTAAATGCCATTAAAAAAGACATTTGCATTTATTTTTTTCTGAAATCATGACCTTCACCCAGATTTCTTCTACTGGGTAGTTAATACTTTTCTTGTTGGTTTGTATATACCATAATACACTAAGGGAACTAGATGTTTATCTACCATTTATGTTGCTATTATTTTCTCCACATTTTTTTCTGGTCTTTGACCTTGATTATACTATTTTACCATGTAGAAATTTTGTTTTCAAAATGTAGCCAGAATTATCAAACTTTTTTGGGGAATGGAGCTTCACAGCTTTGTGTCATGCTTAGAAGTGTCATTTCTACTGCAATAATATAGTGTTGCCACATTTTCTTTGAATTCTTTCGTGGTTTAATTTTTGCTGTAATATTTTTGACTCATCTGACACTTATTTTGTTATGAGACATAGACAGAGATCTAACTTCATTTTTTTCTCCCATGGTTATTCAATTTGCTAACTAATCTATCTGCATCCTGTTGATTTACAATGCTATCTTTATCAGAAAGTTAAATTCTCTCTATCTCTTCTGTCTCTCTATCTATCTATCTATCTATCTATCTATCTATCTATCTATCTATCTATCCAGTTAAAGCTATTTGGGACCTCCATTGGCTCTATTGAGCTTTCTATCTACTTACATGCTAATATGAGCCTTTTTTAAATTATAGAAGCTTAATTATGATCTTCCATAAATTTTAGACTTAGTCCCCCTACTTCCCAATTTCCTTTTCTTCAGAATTTCCTGGCTATTCTTTTAATTTTGATTTTCATTATAAACTTGAGAATCAGCTTCTGTGGCCAATTACAAGAAAAGTCCTGTTGGCAACTTGAATAGGTTCATATCAAACCTGCTCCTCTCTCAGTCTTTTACATCTTAGAAATGAAAACTCCATCCTTCTGGCATCTCAGGCTAAGAATTTTGGAATCATTCTATTTCTTCTCATTCTTGTACTTCAAATGTAAATTGGCAAACCTAGTGGAGTCTACCTTGTGAAAATATCCAGAAGCTGATCATTTTTCACTGCCTCCACTGCTAGTATCTTTTCACAAATCATCCTTATCTCTCATCTCCATTATTGCAAAAGCCTGCTTTTACAGTCTTCCAGCTTTTATGGCTGCCCTGTGAACATTCATGTACAATCATGCCAGAGTTTATAAACAATCAGATAACATCATTTCATTGCTAAAACACCTGTCAAATGCCTTCTCATCTTACTCAAAGTAAAAGCCACCATCCTCATGATGTTCTGAAAGGCCCTATATGGCCTGGCTTTTGTGATCTCTGACTTGATTGAGGATTCTCTCCCTCTTTCAGTCTACTGCTGGCACACTGCCCGGCTTAAATGTACCAGGTAGGCTCCTGACTCAGAGCCTCTGCCCCTGTTCTTTCCTCTGCCTGCAAAGCTGTTTCCCGAGATATCTGTATGTACTTCTTTCCTAATCTCTTCCTGGTCTTTGCTCAGAAATTATCGCCTCAATAAGAATTTTTCTGACCACTCTATGTAAAAATGCAACTCCTCTCTTTTCTACTTTATTTTTTTCTTACACCATTAATTCTCATTAGCGTATGACACACACTGATAGTTTATTCTCTCTCTGCTCCCCACACTAGAATGTGAGCTCCATGAGGGCAGAGCTTTTTGTCTGTTTTGTTCACTGCTGTCTTGCCAATGATTGGTACCATAGTAAATAGGCAGTGAACATTTGTTGACTAAGTCAAAAGATACAAAATAAAAGGGAAAAATTCACACTCTAAGAAGTACAGAAAATAAAGCAATCTGAAAGAGACATTAAGGTATGCCAAATATAAGATGATAAAGAGATTAGATTTCATAAAGTAAAAATGGAGTTTACACATAAAAAATAACCTTTATATTTACAATAGCATAAGTACAATTTCTAAATATGAAAATATAATCTTTGAACTTATAATGTTAATACTTAATGCATATAGTTCTTATTAATTTCTGGCCATTTTGGAAGCATTTAAAAAGCATTTTGTAAAAAAAAAAGAAAAATTTAATTTGAGGAAGATAAGACGGGAAATGAAGACACGGGAGTGAAGGATAGCCCCAAACCATTCATTAAGTGATGAAGACAAGATTCAGACCCATTCAGTGTGTCTCCTGCCCACTATACTGTTCTCCCTAGCCACTTTTGTTTTTCCACTGGACTACTCTCCTCCTTGAGACTTATTTTTTTGTCTACTACATGGAGGGTATGAGGTTAGGCTATCATGATGTGCTAAATTTTGTAAAGCAAAATGTTGTTTCCAAGGTCTGTCAGTAGCTGCACTGCCAAATACCACGGAATGTCATCTGTGTGGTTTGAAAACTAAAACACCAAAAGAACAGATTAGAATTTGACCCGGAGAATCCCAAGGAGTATTTGGAAAAAAACCATAAAACACCATTAATTGCAGAAAAAGTATATTTCCCCGAGGACAGGCAATATATAGAATGGCACCCAAGAGTGCAGTTACTTGGAGAACTTAGGTGAAATCTGGTTGAAGTTCTGAGCTAAGCCAGAGAGCTTCTGGGATGCGATGGGTTGAGTCCGCCCCCTAGTGGTCTTGAGGTGCCACTACAGAAGCAAGCCTGCTCCCAGAGTTGCTGTGAGAGCTTGGCTGTTTCCATGTTTCCTTCCAACCACTACGTCTCCATCGACGAAAATGATCGTGCCAGTAAACTTCTAGAGAATATTAATTGCCTAAACTGACTGCATGATAAGGTGTAAAATTCCTGAGAAAGCACAGCATTCCTAGCCCTCCATAATCTGGGCCAGTTTAACTTCCTATCCTTGGCTTAATGTAAGGGCATCTCTATTTCCTGCATATGTGAGGCACTCTCATTGCGCTGTGCTTCTGCATGTATCATCTTGTGGGCTGGAATGCCCTATGAATCCCTTTCTACTGGAAGAAGTCTCCATGATATTTGAAAACCTACCTTAAAAATGACCTGCAACCACTCTGTCTCTGCCACCAAAAGCATGAGCTATTTTGGGAAGAATGCAATGCTTCTTCTGGCCTTGCATCCCCCAGACCCCTGAGATTACGTGGATTTGCATTTGCACCAGGGGTTGCACAAGATTCTCTGTCAGGATGAAAATGGAGAGTCTTCAATTTTCTAGTGAAAGTGGGTGCCTTCTAGAAAGTTGGTGCCCTTTGCTTTCAAACAGTCTTAATTGCCTTTTATCTCAAGAGCTTTAAATAATCAAAACCAACTAAATTTGGTACCCCTATTTCTCACCTTGATTAGTCTTATGTGGTCTCCTTGCATCCATCCTATTCTCCCTCAATTATTCTCTAAACAGGTATGAGAGTGGTATGTCCAAAAACTCACATTAAGAGGCCAGTGTTTTATATGGAATCCCCTGATGGCTGTCCATCACTTGTCAGAGTGGCCTTCAGATGTTTTCATTATGCACATCTGTTTGTAAAATACTTTTCAGCATGCACCCACAACATACATTTATGTAGGCATTTATAAATCATATACCTGTACTACCATGGTCATAAATTATATACATTATAAAACATAAAAATAAAAATTAAAGAAATAAGGATAGAAAAATATTAATACTCATATTTTTATTAGATTGGTGCAAAACGTTTTGCCATAATGGCAAAAACCACAATTACTCTTGCACCAACCTAATACTAACAGTATACAACACTTTATTGCACTAATAATTATATTTTTGATGACAGTAATTCAATTGGGTGCAATTGATTATTTTTTAAAACCTCAGTTAAACCCTGTGCCATTCTACCTTCAGTTTATTTGTGTGCTTTATTTAAAGGACTGTTGTAACAATATTACCATTATCCAAAATTTTTTCAGCATCCCGACGGAGAATGCAGTGCAACCCTTGGTGCAAATGCAAATCCACTTTGGAAAATACTGACTAAAAAAGAGAATCCAAGCTGGGTGAAGTGACTCACACCTATAGGCCTAGCTACTCAGGAGACTGAGGCAGGAAGATGGCTTGAGCCCAGCAGATAGAGGCTGTGGTGTGCCATGATTGTGCCTGTGAATGGTCACTGCACTGCAGCTTGGGTAACATAGTGAGACCACGTCTCTGAAAAAAAGAAATGAAAGAAAAAGAAGAAAATTCACACTCTCCTGATGGCATTGAGAAGTCTTTACATGCTGGTCCTACCCCTCCTTCTACCCTGTCTCTGTTGTCGCTTGTATTCCTGACATACTTGATCTGAGACCTATTGCACAAGTTATGAGTCCATGGAGTGCCACACACTTTGCTGTTTCTATGTGTTTGCATATGCATGGAATTCCTTGAACCTCTATCTGCTATGGATTTCTAGTCATTTTTCAAAAGTACAGATATAAAAGCCATTTGACTTTGAGCTTTTCCAAATCCTACCCCAAATCCCTAGAATCAACTCCTTCCTCACTGGGTGTTTGGATAACATCCTATGTTCCCTTTGATTAAATATATATATTTTAGTGTATTGTATATTTTTGGCTTATTTGTATCAATTTACTGCCAAATTTGAGGGAAGAAACTGTATATCCTTAAACTTCCAAGTTCATGGAGTTCAAAACATGTTTGTGGAGTAAGTAAATGAATACCAGTATCTTTCATAAAGTCTGCAGACTAAGTACATCTCCCAGACAATGCTGTCATAACTAAACCCCAGTAACTCCCAGTCACTAGAGGGAGCAGGTCCTAATTTCTCTAGTCAGTTATCTTGATCTGTGTGTGGAAGCCTGTGTCTAGAATGAGTGCAAGGTTTTATTGAGTGGAAGAGTAGCTCTCAGCAAGCTCTCAGTAAATTTTTTTTCTCTTCCTTTACAGAAGCCCAGAAGCCTTCCTTCCAGGCTTTTTTTTTTTTTTTGACGGAGTCTCGCTCTGTTGCCAGGCTGGAGTGCAGTGGCACGATCTCTGCTCACTACAACCTCTGCCTCTGGGATTCAAGCTATTCTCCTGCATCCGCCTCTCGAGTAGCTGGGACTACAGGTGCATGCTGCCATGCCCAGCTAATTTTTTGTATCTTAGAAGAGTTGGGGTTTGATCATGTTGTTCAGGCTGATTTTGAACTCCTGAGGTCAGGCAATCCACCCACTTTGGCCTCCCAAAGTGCTGGGATTACAGGCGTGAGCCACCAAGCCCAGCCGGCATATATTTTTTTAATGAGTCCAGGCACCTGGAGTATTCTGCTCCATCCTCTCAGTTCTACCCCAGGACTGCTGCTATTGTCTGCCTTACTACTTTTCAGGGAGAAGGAGGGGAATATTCTGTTGACATTCTTGGATACTCAGTTGTTTTTCACCCTGTTGTTCTGTATCATCTGACCTGACGAAACTTTTGGGAATGGGGAAGAAGCATAGTCCGATTCAACGACCTGAGTAGATCAAGACTCTTAACAATTAATGAATTGCACTTTGAGCTGAATTGTCTATTGTCAACTCAGTATTATTAACACTCCAGCTAAAGACTCTAAGAAGCCATAGACTCCATTTTTCAGAAACTCCTTCCCATGTAGTTTGGGTTAGAGCTTACCACAAGGCAGCAGAAGCAGGAGATTTGGCAGGGACAAGGGAAGGAGATGCTGCTCTTCTCCAGCCAATTGCAGCCCTAAGTAGGGACAGGTACAGAATCCAGAGAGGTTCTTCTGTGAGCTCTCAAGACCATTTGCTTTGCTGCAACAGGACGGCACAATCAAGAGCTTCCCAGAGCTCTTGATAATGCATCGACTTGATGACAGGCTGTTCAGAGCCCATTTCAGATCCTCTGGCTCAACCTTCCATGTTGGTCTCCCTGACATTTGCTTCCCAGCTTTCCAAGTGGATGGGTAAGTTCTTTACACTTGGGATACTTGGAGATTTTTCTACATTGCTAACCAAACTCTTCCATCTGTTGTGATAATAAGGTAGTGAACAAAGGAGATAGTTGGGCTGTTTACAATGAAGGAGGTATTTAAATCACCCCTGACCATAGTAGCTTGACCAAAAGCCATTTCTTTGCTCCAAACTCTATGGGCGAGGACTTTGGGCAGAGTTCAGCAAGACTGTTCATCTCAGTCCTGGGTGCACTGCCTGCTGTGGCTCAACTAAGATGGGGAGCTCCAACACGGTCTCCTGTGACACCCGAGGCATGGATGCTGGCCGTCTGCTGGGCACTTCAGTTCTCCTCTACATGTCCCTTCTGTCAGTGATCTCTGACTGCTCAGTGGTATAGCTAAAATTTATTTCCATGCTGGCTGGCTTCCAAGAGGGTGAAAGCGAAGCTGCCAGGCTTCTTAAGGCCTGAGCTTGGACCAGCACAGAACCACTTCTCCAGATTCTATTCCTCAAAGCAGGTACCCAGCCCAAATGGAAGGGAAGGGAACTAGATTCCCCTCTTGAAGGAAAGAATGGCAACGTCACTTTGTAAGCAGTGTAGGAGGAAGTGTGGCCACTTTTGAAAACAGTTTCCACACTAGCTAAGGAAACTGAGGCTTGGAAATGGTTAAGTTACTTGTTCAAGTTCACTCAGCTGCTAAGTAGCTGGGCCAAGGTTGGACCTTGATCAGTTCAATACCCATGTTTGTGTTCTTTACTTCTACATTCTATTGCTTTACAACTTCCTTTTTATTTACCTCTGATGCTTCTCCTGATTACCTGGTTTTATGTCCAATTCCTACATGACTATCAAGGCCCAGAAAAATGTCACTTCTCCTATTTTTCTGAGCTTGAAATAAATAGTCCTCCAACTTAAACTTTCACAGCATTTCTCCTAAAGTTCTTCACAGTAAAAAAAAAAAAAAAAAAAAAGCAAAAAATTAGATAACTGAAACAGAACATTCTTTGAGTGTTTTAACATTTCAATCAATATATATGGTCTTTATCTTTCTCATAAGCCTGTTAACAACCCTATGACTAAGTTTGGGTCATATTTATCTCTATTTCCTGGATCATATAGCATAAGACTGGTACACAGTAGTAATTAACAGATACTAAATGGGCATGGAGTGAGGCTACCTAATTTCTGAAAGCCCCTTCTGACTTCTTAGTGCACCAGGAAACGTATGGTAACTAAAAGTAAGCTCTGAGAGTCTTAGTCCCATCCTTATTAGTCACCAAGGACCCTGCTGGCTTCTCTCCTGACCTTGTTCTTTCCACATTCCATGTCCAGCTAGCTTCTGGCTCTTGGTTTTATACCATATCTTTGGCTCAGGTTTTAACTGTTTGTTTTGACATTCTTGGTTTTGACCCTGTTGCCCTCTGAGCAATACTTTTGATCAGATCTCTAACCCCACTTCCCATCTCTGTCATCTAAACTATGGCTTTGACCACTCTATTATTGCCACCATAAGATCAAGGATAGTGTCTGTTTTGTTCATTGTTGGCTACCCAATACAAAGTTCACTAAATATATATGGCTAGCACTGAACCAATGCCCTTAACTGGGCCCACCCTGGTCCCAAATGAAACACAGTTGTGTTTCAGGTAGAGTGAATGACAGAAGCATCTAATGAAGTGCTGGGGGCTGCCTTTGTGCTAGGGAGGAGCATGAGGGCGGGCTTCATCAGAAGGGCTTCCCATGAGCCAGTAAGCTGAGTAATCCTGGGGGACGCGTGCCTAACATAGCCATAATGAACCTTGTGTCACAGGGGCCAACTGGTTGCCAATTCTCTATGCATATGTTTTTTTTTTTTTTTTTGCTGAACTTTCCTGGAGCTCCTTTGCTTATTTAACTTTCCTTAATCACCAGCAGATGGCTTCTGTCTGGGCAATCATCAGCTGCTGCTTAGCAATGGCAGATTCAAGAGGAGGCATGGGACTTGTTAGGGGTGGGGAATCCAGATGCCAACATGCAGAATGCCAGGGGAAGTTATCAGGCATCGTCTAATTGGTGTTGGAGGCAGTGAGGACAGCTGAAAGGGGTATTAGGAAGAACCCTTCCAAGAAGGGGTAGACTGCTTCTTGGCGAGACAGGCAGAACCAGAGAAAACAAGGACAATTCTAGAATAAAGACTAGTTATGTTCTGAGTCCTCAGTATCTGGCACAGTATATCAGGAATACAAGTACTCAATCAATGTATAGCAGATATAAACTGGGACTCATCATGTATTCATGTGTTCATCCAACCAATGTGTGTTGCGTCTATTGTGCACCAGGCCACATCCAATGCACAGAGGCACTGGGGATATAGCAGCCAACAAGACATGGTCCTTCCTCTACCTAGCTTTCGTTTGCATGAAAATGAGTAAGTGCATTCATGCAGTAGAATGGTCCACTTAGCTTTAGGGAAAGAGGATCAGCTACACAGTAAGTAAGGCATGGGAAGGATATTTAGCAATTGGAAGAGAGTGAAATGCAAATGTAAGTCGTCAGAGAAATAAGTAAGACCACAGAGTTAGAGAAAACCTTGGAAGATCAAGAAAAAGCACTTCTCTGGCCGGCCTAGTCGCTCTTCCAGGTGTGGGGACACAAATGATCCAAAAGGTCATAGGCGACGAAGGTCAAACCACATACGACAATGGGTGGCTGCCCTTTGTGTTAGGGTCCAGGCGAGTTGTCTACTTGATTGCTAACTAAGCCCTCAGCACCTGTCTAAATGAGGCTTGTGATGGGGCTTAGTCTAGTGATGAGTGTGGGAAGCATTTATTCATGCATTCAACAAATATTTATTGGTCACCTCCTCTGTGCTAGATACTATTCTAGGTCCTAGGACTATGGCGGTAATGTATGTAAACACCAGGAAAACAGCCTGCCTTTATTCTAGGGAAAAAGAGCAAATGAAAAAAGAAAACATGAATGTATGATAATATTTTGGACAGTGATAATTGGTATGAAAGAAGTTAAGTAGCATATGTGGATAGAGACAGCAGTGTGTGTATGTGCGTGTGTGTGTGCGTGCTTATAGAGGGCAATTACATTTTTCTTGCATGCTTTTAAGTTAGACATGGCCAAGAAAGCAAACTGTAACGTGTGTCATAAAGAGTCTCTGTGGGGAAGTGGCATTTGAATGGAGATCTAAATGAACAGAGGCAGTAGGCCATGCGAGAGTCTTGGAGAAAGTGTTCCAGAGCAAGGAAGCATTGCAAAGTGTTTTTGATGTAGTAAAAATTTGGTAATTCTGAAAAATAGCTAGGAGGCTGGTGTGGAGTACAGTCTGGTGGGGAGAGTAGTGAAAGATGAGCCTGTGGTAGTAGTAAGGGTCATATCACGTAGACCTTTTAGACCCTAGTAAGGCATGTGGATTTTATTTTAGAAGTGACAGAAAGACACTGGAGAACTTGGGACCAGAAATACTGCTGCTGTTGAAAGCTCTGTGCACAAATGTTCTCTCTTCCTATGGTCACATGGTAGGATTACACTTCCAGCCCACTTTTAAGTTAGACGTGGCCAATAAAATGTGAGAAATAACATATGTCATGCTTCAGTAAAGTCTTTGAGTCAGTGCCTTATTTATCAGTTTCTCTTTTCCCCATCCTGATATTCACGGAAGTGTGTCATATCCACTCCTCCATCAGCCCGAATCTCTGAGTCGCTGCAATTACGCAGCTATCCATGCAGTATACGTAGAGGGAATGAGAAAAAGGAAGATGATGTTAAGTGCTGAAATTTTGTGATTGTTCTACTGCACAACTAAGTCTATTGTGACAAACACACATTGAATTTGATTTACCTGTTGAAAAATCACTTTGGTTCAGTTAATATTGTGAGTAATCTGCCTATCTGTCCACATCTTCTTCAAACTCTACTAATATGAGAGTGAAGACATAACATTGGACATGAGTGGAAGAGAAGAAAACAGCAGATAATAGATGACAAGACATACAAATGAATGCAGAGTAAACGAACATATTTTATTTCAAATGAATTACATGACCATTTTGAAGGGCGAAAATCATCTAAGGAATACAAGAATATAATACTTAATTATATATCATCAGTCTTGAGCAAGGGATACAAACAAAGCCTAAACAATTATTAGGAGTTTCCTTTGTTGCAGAGATATGGGCAAAGCAATTTTCAAAATATTTTCAATATAGGGTCAAGCCCATGAGTAAATGTGTTGTTTTGGGGGAACAAAGATTCTCATTGTGAAGGAGAAGACATAAAACTATGGAATGAAGGAAGGCATGAAGAAATGTAGTGAAGCTGGGTTACATTTAGAGGCATGTCTGGCCTCATGATTTCTTATATATTTAAAATGTAGCCAGGTGCTGTAGCTCCTGCCTGTAATCCCAGCACTTTGGGAGGCTGAGGTACATGGATCACTTGAGTCCAGGAGTTTGATACCAGACTGGGCAACATGGCACAACCCCTTCTCTACAAAAAATACAAAAATTAGTTGGGTGTGGTGGTGCGCACTTGTAGTCCCAGCTACTCAGGAGGCTGAGGCGGGAGAATTGCTTGAACCCGGGAGGCGGATGTTGCAGTGAGCCAGTCAAGATTGTGCCACGGCATTTCAACCTGGTGATAGAGCAAGACTATTCCCCAAATTAAATAAATAAATAAGTAAATAAATAAAATATGTGTATATGCACATGTGTATGTATGCACTCATACATATATAGGGATAAGGAAGGGCTCTTGCTTACTAGAGAATGCTGAGTGCCAACTGGTAGATGGCCCTGGAAATAAATCATTTAATAATATCATCATGATGAAGACTGATTCTGGCAAGAATCATCAATGGATGCTTAATCTAAGGGGACATTTTGACGAGGAGTGGGATATTTCCATGATCTTAAAGTGCCTGCCCACTGATTGTTTTTACTTGCAAAGAAAAAATAGCTACCATACAGTGGAGGTACTGGGCAACACTAAGACGTAATAAAAATAAACATTACCAATGAGGGACACATCCTATGCCTCTGATCTTGATACCCAGACAATCATAAAACATCATGTTTGTAGTATTCTGGGCTAGAATGCATGAACTTAATCTATGCATGAGGAAACATGAGATAAACTTAAAATAGAGAAGGTTCTATTTAAAAAGTGAAGAAGGGTGTTGGCTATATTCTTCAAAATGTCAATGCTTTAAAAGAAAAAGAAAGGCTGGAGAAATGTTCTAATATGCAGGAAACTAATGAGATGATACATGGAAACAAATGCTATAAAGGATGGCCGGGTGCGGTGGCTCAAGCCTGTAATCCCAGCACTTTGGGAGGCTGAGGCAGGTGGATCACGAGGTCAGGAGTTCGAGACCAGCCTGACCAAGATGGAGAAACCCCATCTCTACTAATAATACAAAAATTAGCTGGGCGTGGTGGCAGGCGCCTGTAATCTCAGCTACTTAGGAGGCTGAGGCAGGAGAATCGCTTGAATCCGGGAAGCAGAGGTTGCAGGGAGCCAAGATAGTGCCACTGCACTCTAGTCTGGGCTACTGAGCAAGATTCTGTCTCATTAAAAAAAAAGGACATCAAGTCATCAAGTGTATGTGCATGTGTATTTATTTTTTTCTGAACAATTTGAAGGTAAAGTTGCATGCATCATGACCTCATGCAACTTTATTCTCACGTGGCTTGTAAAACTTCTATGCATTTATATAAACAGAGATATATACATACACCTACCTATGTACACACATATATGGGGAGAGAATGAATGGGAAAGAGAAAGAGAGGACGCACTCAAATTATAAAACAGATGGCAAATAGATCAAAATGTTAATAGTAAGTGCAAATGGGTAAAGAGCATCTGGGTGTTGAATATACTATCTTTATTCTTAAAACTGTTCTACAAGTTTGAAATTATTTTCAAATAAAAAGTAAAGGGAAAAAAATGTCTTTAGAGCCATTGTGTTGGTCATTGCTAGAGAAGGTCATGAGGAAGTGTGTATTGGGTGTTCCATCTGATGTGAAATTATAGGTGCTCCTGCATGCAATAAACTCAGACATATTTTTCATCTGATGTTACCTTTGGACTTATGAATATGAATATAGTATTTCATAAAGAGAAGAGGACTGTCTTCTGGTTTTTGAATGTTTCAACTTCTGGCTATGTTTTTGTCTTTCTATCCAAACTAATTTTAATAGATGAAGTAATTTGCAAGAAACAACAGGCATTTCCTTGTATTGGTGTGATACAGTGTGCAGGTTTTCTAAATGCTAATTAATTCCAATTTACTTTACCTGCTGTTTCAAGGGCTGGCAACAGATATTCATCATCTAAATGACAGCTGTTTCTAACCTCATTTTCTTGAAAAGAAATAAGGAAAAAATAATTTTAAAAGGAATACATCAGTTTAAAACATGCTGGAAATTATTTACCCCTTTTTCCATTGAGTGGTGGAATTTCAATGCCCCCTCCTCCTGCATCTGCTAACTGGTGGCACAATAGGAAAGCTGAAGTCATTTGGTGACTTCTGATATGCTTATCTTAGCCGGTTAAGCCACCATGGAAGAGGCCCAATTACCTTCAGGCCACCAAATTGACCCATGTGGAGAGATCACATGGAAAAGCCCTAAGACTGCATGGTGGGTGATCCTGGCCTGTCCCCATCATGCCTGCTCTAGTGCCATTTGACTAAAACTGCATGGCAGAGACCCCCCCACTTGGGTGCTTCCAGAATTCTTGGCCCACAGAAACTGTGAGAGAAGAGAAAATAATTGTTTGTATTTTAAATCATTTTTAGGATGGTTTGTTCAACACACGATAGGTAACCAGCTCATAGAGGGAAAGAAGGTGGAGGTACTGAAAGACAAGAGAGAGCTGAACAGTAGGATCTGCAGAAGGGAAGTGGCAGCAAAAAGAAATTCAATTCACACTGCAGAATCTTGGAAAGATCTAGAAGTTGGAGGACCAGCTATTTCTATATTGTAAACAAGTCATTCTATTTCCTTTGAGCCAGACAGTTACCCCTCCTTTATTCCAGCAAGGAATAGGATGTGTGCTCTGTGGAGAAATTGAACCAAAAGAGCTCTGAACTTGACAACTCCAGGCACAGCAGACCCTGAGAACTGCTAAATGAAAACCAGGAGGATTCAGTAAAGGTCTGTAGTGAAATTCTCAGTTCCCTCCTACCCGTTCACTCATATCCTCCAGTCCATTTTGAAGTGCATCCTTCTTAGCCATGATAAAGAAGTAAGGGAAATTCCATTATGAGAAATATTATCTCTCTCACACACACATACACACACATACACACACACACACACACACACACACACACGAACATTAGTTTCCCAACTAAAAAGGCAAAAGGCTTACCAACTATCAAACTCAATGAATAAAAAAGGCCCACACAATGACACATTGTCTTAAAATTTCAGAGCATCAGGGTAAACAGATTACCCTAAGAGACACCATAGGATGGGAATGAGATGCTTTGCAAAGAATAAAATAGAATAATGGCATTAGCCTTCTGGAAGCAATACTAGGAAATTATGGAGCAATACTATGAATATTGTCTTGGCACACTCCTTAGCAGGATTTAAATTGATGGTAAGGAACACGGATCTCTGTGCTCTTGACAAGACAATATGGTCTCTGAATATTTCTCTCTTTACTGCTAAAAACTGCCTAAAATAACAGTTCTATGAAGGAAGCTAAAATTAGAACTGATTACCCAATTTCTCCTAACAGACCACATCAGGACACGTTCATTCTGCTTTACCGCTCTGAACACTGTCACCAGAAGCCCTGCATTCTTGGATCTTCCCATATTATTCAGATCTGTATCCCCTATATATTCTGTTTATCGAGATTTGCCAGACATTTCACCTCTACCCAATGCCCCAATCCTTCCACTGTGCCCTTTGGAAGTCACAGTTTATGATCAACAGAATTCTCCATATCCTTAACCTCTTGTGCAAATGAGGGCTTCAATTTCTTGCTCTAACTGAAAGTGGGCTCTCTCCTGGGAATACGGCCTCCCCATATTGGCTATAGTTCTGCTAGCTGTTTTTGTCCTCTCATGCCCTGGTATCACTGGAACTGGAGGTGGGCAGGGGTCCATCTCATTGCCACTTGCCCTTCCCTTCCTAGAACATCCCAATTCTCTGGAAACCCCAGTCCACTCCAATCCACAGCACTGCAGTTAGTCACCATCAAGCTAGCTGTCTGCTGCTCTTGTTCACTGACCTGGCAGCTAGCTTACTCTCTTTTTCATCACTCTTAACCTCCGTATGACAGATACGATCCATTCTCCATCCAACACCTTAATTACTTAGTTCCTTAACCTCTTTACCATCAAGAATCTGATCTTCTATTCACATTAGCCACACTTTCCCATGCTTATACCCTAGACTATGCAATTATCTCTATGTGAATAACCCCCCAAAATCTCAATTTTTAGCATGCTGTTCTTCCATCTTTCCAGTATCCCGTCTCTGATACTTTTTCTTCCAAGTGTCACTCCTTGATTGCCTCAATACTTTATGCTTCTCCAATTCATTCACTTACCTTATATGCCCACGTTTTAACCATCATATATTCTATGACCTATAATTTTAATATATTTTTTGCTTTCCTCCTGTTCCTCTGGCTCTGCTCCTAAAGCCATTGCTTTTATGTATGCTCAGATCCCTCTCACCTTCTCAAAGATTTCCCTCCTGCAATTAGGCCCCTTCTCCTTCACATGATTAATTTCTCCCTGTATGTTGGATGAGTTCCTTAAGTGTATAGGCATGCCTTAATATTATGAAGCATGAAAAAGAGCATCTCTCAACTCTCTGTCTCTAACTGCTATTTTCTTCCTATGCTCCTTCTATAGTAAAACTCTTCCAAGAACTCTCTTATGTATTGTAGTCCCAACTTGTCCATTAGAGCATAAACTCCCATTATGGAAAACAGTGTGGAGAGATTCCTTAAATAACTAAAAGTAGATCTACCATTTGATCCAGCAGTCCCGCTACTGGGTAACTAATCAGAAAAAAAGAAGTCATTACATTAGAAAGACACTTGCACACCCATGTTTGTAGCAGAACAATTCGCAATTGCAAAAAATGGAACCAGCCCAAATGCCCATCAATCAACAAGTGGATAGACAGAATGTGATACACACACACACACACACACACACACACACACACACCATGGAATACTACTCAGCCACAAAAAGGAACAAAATAATGGTATTCACAGCAACCTGGATGGAGTTGGAGACCATTATTCCAAGTGAAGTAACTCAGGAATGGAAAACCAAACATTGTATGTTCTCACAAGTGGGAGCCAAGCTA
>PVKP010045267.1:0-16239 GCA_004027715.1 Plecturocebus donacophilus | reverse complement strand
TAGGTAGACTGAAGCAGGAGAATCTCTTGAACCCGGGAGGCAGAGGTTGCAGTGAGCCGAGATCATACCACTGCACTCCAGCCTGGGCAACAGGGCAAGACTCCATATCCAAAAAAAAAAAAAAAAAAAAAAAAGTGTGTGTGTGTGTGTGTCTGTGTGTGTGTGTTTGTGTAGATATGTGTAGATAGATAAGAGTGGAGACAATATTTACAGACACAGACACAGAAGGGTGACTGTGTTTCATGCAGTCTTTGAATTTTCCCAGTGCCAGGCACAATGTAATTTAAAAGATATTGAGTGTTTGAGATCTGCAAGGTGCTGTGTTAGGTGGAAATATTACATATCCCCTAAATAAATATTCATCAAATGGGTACATGAGTGTGTGAGAGAATGGATGTATCTATTTATTCATGTATTTATTCAACATAGAGACCACAGTGGGCTCTGAGAACAAAATGATATTTCCATTGTTCGTGCATTCCACAAGTATTTCACCAATGTCTTGTATGTGCCAGTTACTGTGCTGGACCCTGAGAATATGAAGACGAGCCATATTATGTATACTAAATCTCTAGGGAAGGAGGTCAAGTCCAGTGATGGCGGCTGGGAGGTGGATGTCAGTAAGTGACAGTGACCCCACTGGAGCCTGAGCCTCCCCAGAGCTCTGCTGGCTCTCCATGACACAAGGAAGGCCTGTGGATACTGCAGCTGAGAGATGGTTCCCTCAGGGGTCCTTTTGGAGCCTGCTGACCCCATGTGGCCTGCCACTTGACTCATCTCTGAAACTATGAGCCTGACTTTATGAAAACCACAGCCCCCACGGTTCAGTAACAAAGTGACACATTCATGGGCCAACAGAGAATTCTAATCTATCCCACTTAATCTATGGAGGTGCTATAAACAGCCTATCCCCATTCAGGCTTCTTTGGCCACCAGTCCCAGTGAGAGGTTTCGCCCGGGGAAACTCAGTGACACTGGTCACATCACAGTGCCATCCTCAGCCACTGCAGATGTTACAAAGGGGCTCAAGTCCCACATTTGGTTTTCATTAATTGATGCTCATTCGGGAACACACTTAGTCTGACCAACTCCACTAAAGGAAAATAAAATATGAAAAATATCTCAGGAACAACTATTCCTTACACAATCACCAAGAAACACTGCAGTCACAGGGGCTATCTAGGCCAAAGCTGTGCAGAAAGGAGGATGGTTGTGGTGTGCTCGTGCCCTCACCCTCCAGGGCACAGCAGCCTGGGACGTGAACAGGGTCACAGACAAATTATAGTATTCTCCTGCCTCTGCTCCAGCTGCTACTAGAAAACTTGGTGCACCTTCACATACCTGCCCAGACAGCTTTCGGGATGCTCAAGAGTGTCTCAGCCAAGATGAACTCACCCCTGGACGTTTTCACAGTCACCGCTGGTATGGGCCCTGTGCTAGCATCTCCCAAAGGCACCAGGCAGGTCAGATGCAGAGATGTCCTTCTAGCAGCAGGCCTGGCTGTTGTCTTGTGACTCAGAATGTCTCTTGGGTTTTCTGTTCCTTTCCTCAAGTTAGAAACTGGCCCTGTAGCCCATCTGTTCTCCTCTCTCTGGGGCAGGAGCCATAAGCCAAGCTCCTATTTGATACCAGGGTCTTAAAAACAGGATAAGCCCCCTCCTTCAGCCTTTTCTGTCTTCATACATCCACAATCCCTTACTCTCACCCCTAGATGCTGAGGGATGCTCCCCAGCAAACCCCCTTCTCCCTGCCCATCTACCCTGAATCTTGAATCAAGTGTCCTTGAGTCTGTCCACCTGTGTCTCTTTGCTCTTGCTTCTCCATTGCAAACTCTTTCTCAGGAGTTTTCATATAAATAAGCCTCTGAGAGTTCTTCTCCTTCTCCATGCTGAATCCCTGGGTGAACACATTTGTGTAACTTTTGACTTAAAGGCAACTTATGCAAGCAAAGCCATGCAACTGGCTGATTTGTAGAAACTTCCATTTGTTTACTCAATTTTTTACTGCCTGAGCTTCACAGAGGGCATGGCCCCTTCACAAACACACGGGTCTGAGGCCAGTGCTGGATTGAATGAAAGGTGCTGCTAGGGACTAAACTGTGTCCTCTCATGAAATATATATGTTGAAGTCAAATCCCATTATCACTGTATTTGAAGGAAGGATGGAACTAAGATTGAAGGAGGTCATAAGGGTGGAGCCCAAATTTGACAGGATTCATGTTTTGACCAGAGGAGGGAAACATTAGAGAACACACTTACTCTCTCTATCATGTGAAGATGTAGCAAAAAGACAGCTGTCTAAGAGCCAGAAACCAGAAACGAAATCAGCTAGAACCTTGATCTTGGACTTCCCAGCCAAGATGGGAAGTTCTGGAGAACTGTGAAATCATAAAGCCTGTCATTTAAGCCCCCCAGTCAAAGGTATTTTGTTATGGTGACCCAAGCAGACCAAGGCAGGTACAAACGGCTGCTCAGAGGATAGGCAACATTTATGCACCATCTAGAAGGCAACATGCTGTCTGGATACAGCCACTTGCACCATTTATTTAATCCTCACAGCATCTTCCAAGGTCTGGACTGATATCCTCAGTCTACCCAGGGAACCCAGTACCCATGAGTTTTACCTATTGGCCCAAGTGGAGTGGCAGAGCTGGTGTCCAGACTTAGGTCTAGAGGATTCCAAATGCTGGAGTGAGGGAAAGGGATAGAAAACGTTGGAAGAAGACTCACAGGCTCACAGGCTCACAGAAGGGGTCTGGCATGGCTCACTATCCATTTGCTCATTGCCCTTGTTCCTGGGGCAGTCCTGGAGATCACATGTTCTCATTGCCAGACCCAGAAGGCAGTGGAGTATTGGGCTTGGCATTATTTCCAGATTGTATTCCTCAGGGACAATGGAGCTCTCCATCTTCCTTACCAGATAAGCCAGAAACAGGAGCCTCACTCACACCCACTCACGCCTTGGCTCTAGTCCTTCCTTTCTGCACATCTCTGGCAGCATTTTCATGAATTCCTGGGCCCTCTAGCCTTTTCATTCATTTTAAACCCTATCCCTTTTTCTTCTAATGTATTGCTGGAGCATACATAATTTATGACAGCAGTTGTGTCTTTAATTTGTGGCAGGCATGGAGATGCACCACTTAGATTGCCTTCAAGAAAAGATGCGCCACCAGCAAGGTCAGTAGTAAGCTGAGAGCTTCTAGCTCCTCCAAGGTGTGCCTCAGCTTTTGAGCCATAGTCATGCTATTCTTGGGCTGCCTTCAAAAAGTAGCAGGAATGGAGGAGAAAGAGGTTGAGGACAGTTGCCCCAATAAGAAGTCACCATTCTTGCTCAATTTCTGGAAGTGAGCTAGTTTTCTAATCTGAAACTTACTCATTGAAAGGTTGGCTGTGTCTTCTTGGAGAAAGACTGCAACACCATGGCAAGTGTCCACTGTAGTTATTTCCCCAATCCTTCCCCCTTTTACTGGAGTAGCAGAACATAAAGAAAGGGGACTATTCACATATTCTGGGGATCACTGGACACAGGCCTAGGTTGACACTGATTCACAGAGACCTGAACTATGCTGGCTTCTGGTTAGAGTGGAGGCTTATGTAGAGGTCAAGTAACAATGGAATGCTGGCCAAAGTTCAGCTTAAACTCTGTCCACTGTGTCCACAGACCCACCTTATGGTCACTTCTCCAGTTTCCAAATTTATAATTGAATTTGACATGGTTGGCAGTTAGTTAAATCCCTATCTTGGGTCCTAGGCCTGTGTAACAATAGCTGTCAGAGAGAAGACCAAGTGGCCTTGGCTAGACAGTAAATCGAACATCGATGGTATCACACCCAGGGGAGGAGGGGATAGCAGATAGTAGTACCTACCACCCTAAAGGCACTAATTGAATTAGTAGTTTCTACATATCTCCATTTAATTCACCAGTCTGTCCCTGAAGAAGTGATACATCCTGGAAAATGATTGCATAATCTTGAGCTTACCCAGTGTCTTGATCTTGGATTTTCCAGCCTCCAGAATTGTAAGAAATAAATATTAATTGTTTATAAGCCACCCAGCTTTTGATATTTTGTTATAGCACCCCAAATGGACTCAGACAATACCATAAACATATGATCCCCAAGCATAATTCTTTGTGTTGAAAATTGCATCTCACACACATTTCATCCAGAGTGACAAGTATCCACCATCTTTCATACACAGTACTAATCACTTCCTAAACCTCATTAGGGCTGGTAATAATGCTTCCCCAACAGGAATTAATTTTATGCTAATCATATATGTCAGTGACTCTCACAGCTGCGCCACAGAAGCAACGGTTTTGCAAATTAGTTGCTTTCTTATTTGGGAAAGGTGTGGGATGGGCCAGAAGGAAAGGCATCACTGGAACTCACATAATGTTTTTAGACTTGTTAATTAGCCTCACAGTCTCATTTTATCATTTCATCAGAAGATGGTTTGGGGCTTAAGCAGTCCTGAGGTCATCAATTTTGACTCAGCTGATTAACACCAGGCTTGTCAGATAATTGGAAAGGTCAAAAAACAGTGTCTAGTCTTTCTCCTAAAGCTAAAATTACTGTCAGAAAAATTTCTAAGTGATATTCCAGCCCTTGCAGGAAGTAGCTTGGGAATTAAGCAGATCTTAACTTAGATCTTTGGTCCCTGCTGCCTTGCTGTATGGCCCTGAGAAAGGAGCTTACCTTTGTGAACCTAAGTCTCCTTCTCTGTGAAAATGAAAATCAAATTGCCTCTCACATAGGGAGGAACAATAAGCATAATGTCCAGCACACAACGGGGGGAAAATAATTGCTCATTTACTCAAATCTTCTTTCTACACTTACTAGAAATCCTTGTTTATTTGGGAGGATCAAGATCAACTTCAAAACTAACTGAACATTTTTCACTTTGAAGGTAATACTAATTAGGCTACTTTCAGCTTAAAACTGGAATATGATAGAGACATGGAGGTCACTTATGGGTAGAAATGGTGGAGGGACTGAGGTAGATTCCATGGATATCAATAATTCAGTCAAAGCACAAAAACCTAAAAAGGAGCCCGAAAAAGAGATAATAAAGGTTAGTTTTATTCATTCATGTAATTAACATTTATTGAGCACCTACTACCTTATAGGTACAAAGCTTGATGTCAAGGCTACAGTGGGGAACAAGATAATCTTCCCGCTTTTGTCAGAGAGCTTATAGTTTAGTGGGGCAAAGAGGTATGGATACAGAACTGTGATGCCGAATCCCCTACTCCCCACTCTAGGATAGCCCTGAGTCAGCCTGTGCACTTTCCACCAGCAGTGCTGGTATTGGCAGACTGTAGAGGCCCCAGGAACAGAGCTATGACTGGCAGGGCTGGGAGGCAGCAGTATAGCACTGTACAGGGCAGACATTAGATATTTTATTAAGTTATGACCCAATCTTCAGAAAGGGGTTGCTGCCTTCCCCTAAGACGCACGTAGTGACCATAGAAGTTCACAATCGTAGAAAATCACCCCACATGTGCCATTCACTGGGGAGTCCTTGAGAGATGCAGCTTCTGACAGGAAAGGCCCCTTCCCTAGGGAAGACCAGCTTGCTGTATGCCTGATCCACCCTTTCCCTGAGCGCACCTTCTCTAGCCTCCCCTATGATTCCTCTCCAACTCTCACATGGCCATACCAGGATGGTCACTTGCCTGAGTGCCTTCTGGGTGGTTAGGATCAACTAAGGGCAGTGGAGATTTCAAAGAAGCATAGTGTGCTTCTTCCTAGGATGGTAGGTCACACAGAGCAGGGAAGAGAGATTGGATTATACTCTAACCATATTGAAGACCGTGTTGGTTTAAGAATGGAAAGATAGGTTGGGGGCAGTGGCTCATGCCTGTAATTCCAGCACTTTGGGAGGCCAAAGTGGATGGATCACAAGGTCAGGAGTTCGTGACCTGCCTGACCAACATGGTAAAACCCCATCTCTACTAAAAATACAAAAATAAGCCAGGCGTAGTGGCGCCTGTCTGTAATCCCAGCTGCTCAGGAGGCTGAGGCAGGGGAATCACTTGAACCTGGGAGGCAGAGGTTGCTGTGAATGGAGATCATGCCACTGCATTCCAGAATGAGTGACAGAGCAAGATTCCAACTTTAAAAAAAATAAAAAATAAAAAAGGAAAGATAAAGAATCCCCTCCTGTTTCCCTTCCTTCACTCCACAAATATTTGAGGAAGGTTCATGATGTGTTCGGCACAGCGCTAGACGCTGGAGGTACAATGATGAGTTAAAGTAGTCCTAGTCCCCACACTCATTGAGTTTCATATTAGTGAGGAAGGAAGAACTTAAGCAACACAAGTTAGAAATTAAATGTGAAGCCATGACTGGTGTTATGTAAGAACCACACAGGATGCCATGAGAGGGGGATTTTACCTGGTCAGGGAGGGCTTCCCTAAGGAAGTTGATATGGTTTGGCTGTGTTCCATCCAAATCTCGTCTTAAATTGTAACTCATAATTCCCACGTGTTGTGGGAGGGGCCCAGTAGGAGATAATTGAATCATAGGGGTGGGTCTTTCCCATGCTGTTCTCCTGATAGTGAATAAATCTCACAAGATCTGATAGTTTATTTAAAGGGCAGTTCCCCTGCACATGCTCTCTTGCCTGCTGCCATGTAGGATGTGTCTTGCTTCCCCTTTACCCTCCATCATGATTGTGAGGCCTCCCCAGCCATGTGGAACTTTGAGTCAATTAAACTTCCTTTCCTTTATAAATTACCCAGTCTCGGGTATGTCTTTATTAGCAGTGTGAAAATGGACTAATACAAAAGTGATCCATAAAATAAGTGGGAGTTGAGCAAACGAAGAGGGGAGAAGGCAAGAGAAACAGTATATGCAAAGGTCCTCAGCAGAAGAATGCATAGTGTAGAAGAGGGAAATAATCCAGTGCCACTGTAGTAGAAAGAAAGTCAGGGACGAGGGAGAAGTGGTGCCAGGTAAGGCGGCAAAGATGAGGAAATTTATGGTAGAAACTTCAGAGAATATTGACATCAAACTAAACTCAACTTCTGAATTCACTGGTTATAGAAACATGTATTATTGTATCTCATATACCTTTAAAACTTTTAAATTAAGCTTTTTGAGATAATTGCAGATTCACATTTGTTTGTAAGAAATGATACAGAGAGATCCCCTGTACCATCTACCGAATTTCCCCCAATGGTAGTGTCTTGTAAAACTGTAGTACAAATCACAACCAGGGTACTGACTTTGGAACAGTCAAGACACAGAATATTTTCCTCCCCACAGGGATTTCTCATGTTGCCCTCTTATTACCACACCCACTTCTTTCCTGCCCCTAACTCCTCTTAACGCACAATTCTATTCTCCATTTCTATAATTTTATTTTAGAATGTATATAAATGGAATTACATAGTATGTAACCTTTCAGATTTTTTCACTCAGCCTGATTCTTCAGAGGTTCATGTGGGCTATTGTATGTATCAACCATTTGTTCCATTTTTATTGGTGAATAGCATCCCATGGTATGGATTTGCCACAATTCATTTAACCATTCATGCACTGAAGAAAATCTGGGCTGCTTCCAGTTTGGGGCTACTACAAATAAAGCTTCTATAAACATGTGCAGGTTTCTATGAGAATGTAAGCCTTCATTTCTCTAGGATAAATGGCCAGAAGTGCAACTGCTGGCTCATAAGGTGTTCGCATATTTAGTTTTATAAGAAAACACTCTGTTTTCCAGAGTGTCTGGAATTTTGCAATTCCATCAATAATATGAGTGATCCAGTTTCTTCACATCTTCTCCAATATTTGGTGTTATCAATATTTTTTATTTTAGCCATTCTGATAGGAATGTAGTGATAGCTCCTTGTAGTTTTTGATTTCTATTTCCCTGATGGTTAATGACTGAACATCTTTGCATGGGATTGGTTGCCATTTGTGTCTTCTTTAGGGAAATATCTCTTTATGTCTTTCATTCATGTTCTATTTAAATTGCTTCCTTTTTCACTTGAGTTTTGAGGGCTCTTTACATATTTTAGATTCTAGTCCTTTGTTGGATATGTGGCTTATACAAATTTTCTCCCAATCTGTAGCTTATCTTTTCATCCTCTACATAAGGTCTGTAACAGAGCAAAAGTTTAAACTAATGATGAAGTCCAATTTATTAGTTTTTCCTTTCATGGATCACACTTTTGGTGTCAAGTTTCAAAACATTTTGCCTAGCCCTAGATCCCAAATATTTCATTCTTTTTAAATAAAAGTTTTAGTTTTTCCTTTTAATTTTGAGTGTGTGATCCATTTTGAGTTAATTTTTGAAGAAGGTATGAGACTTAGATTGAGGTTATTTTTGTTAATTTTCTATAAATGTGCAGTTGTTCTAGCACCGTTTGTTGAATCATCTTTGCACCTTTGTAAAAATCATTTAGGCATATATGTGTAGAATTATTTAGGATTCCTTATTCACTTAAGTTTATCTGTGTGTCTATCTTTCCACCTTTGGTACATAGTCTTGATTAATGTAACTATATACTGTCTCAAAATCTAGTAGACTTATTATTTCTACTTTATTATTTTTCCAAATTTTTAAGGTATTGCATAGTCTTGATTAATGTAACTATATACTGTCTCAAAATCTAGTAGACTTAGTATTTCTACTTTATTATTTTTCCAAATTTTTAAGCTATTGTAGTCCCTTTGCCTTTCTGTAAAAGTTTTCAAATAAACTTGTCTGCTACTACACAAAATCTTGCTAAGATTCAGAAAACTTTTTAAATTAATACATATTTATGAGCTACATGTAGTATTTTGCTACATGCATAGAATGTATAATGATCAAGTCAGGATATTTAGGATATTGATAACCCTAATTATTTATCATTTCTATTTGTTGGGAACATTTCAAACTGTTCCTTTTGGCTATTTTGAAATTTACAATACATTGTTATTAACTATAGTCACCTCACTCTGCTATTGAACATTGAAACTTATTCCTTCTATCTAACTGTATATTCGTATTCATTAATCTCTTCATTCCCCACCCCCTCCCATACACATATCCTTTCCAGCCTCTGGTAACTATCATTCTACTCTACCTCCATGAAATCAGGTTTTTTTAGCTTGCACTTATAAGCAAGAACTTGCAATGTTTATCTTCCTGTGCCTGGCTTATTTCACTTAACAAAATAACCTCCAGTTTCATCCATGTTGCTGCAAATGACAGATTTTACTCTTTTTATAAGCAAACAATATATATACACACACACACACATATATATACATATATACACACACACATATATATACATATATACACACACGCATATACACACACATATATATACACACACACATATATATATACATATATACACACACATATATATACATATATATACACACACACATATATATATATACACACACATATATATACACACACACATATATATATACATATACATACACAAATATACATATATATATATGGCACACTTTCTTTTCCTATTCATTTAATTATGGACACTTATTGTATTCTAAAACACTAATATCTAATTGTATACTAAAATATACATTGATATCTTTAGTATACTAAGTATTATAATCCATAAATATGGTAAGTGTCCCCATTTTATTTGGACATTATTTGATTTCCTTCATCTGTGTGTGTAGTTTTTGTCATTCAAGTCTTGTACATGTTTTGGTATATTTACATATAAATATTTCATCTTTTGTGATTTTAAATGGTATTGTATTTTTAGCTTTGGTGTTCACATGTTCATTGCTAGTATATCAAATTACAAGTAATTTTTGTATGCCTGTCTTGTATCTAGTGACCTTGCTGAAATCTTTTTACTTCTAGGAGTTTTTTGTAAATTCCTTGACATTTTTGATGTAGATAATCACACCATATATAAAGAACCCTTCTTACTCCTTCTTTTATAATAGGTGTGCTTTTTATTTTATTTTCTTGCCTAATTGCACTAGCTAGCATTGTCAATACTTTATTGAATAAGATATATGAGAGCAGATAACCTTGCCTTGTTCCCAGTCTTAGGAAGAAAGTATATATTCTTTCACCATTAAGTACCATGTTTGCTTTAGGCTTTGTAAATACTTTTCATCAATTCAGGAAGTACTCTGGCTTCTATTTTTTCTGAGAGTTTTTATCATATATGAGTGTGACATTTTGTTAAATAATTTTTCTTTATTCATTGATATAATCATGTGATTATTCATTAAAATATTAATGTGGTGGCATATTAATGTGTAATTAATTACATTGATTGATTTTCAAATATTGGACCAGTTGAAATATTGTTGAATACAATCCTTAACTTAATATAGCTAACATTTTATTAATGATTTTTGTGTCCATATTTATGAGGAATGTTAGTCTGTAGTTTTGAGGGGTCTTTTGGATATGTTTGTTCTAGTTTTATATGTCGGTTTTGTTTAGTTGGTTGATTGTATGATTTTGATATCAGGGCAACATTAGCTTCATAATATGTATTAAGAAATATCCCCCTTTTGTATTTTCCAGAAGAGATTATATCAAATTGTTGTTAATTCTTCTGTAAATACCTGACAGAATTCTTCAGCAAAATTATTTGTTCCAGAAGATTTACGTTGAGAGGTGGTTAAATTCATAATTCAATTTCCTTAGTAGGTGTAGGCTGATTCAAATTATTTAATATTGGCTGAGTTGTGGTAGTTTGTGTTTTTTAAAAGAATTGATGGTCCATTTCATCTAAGTTGTCAAATTTAGAGTTGTCTGTAATAATCCCTTATACTTTTGACTTCTGCAGATTCCGCAGTGATATATTCCATTTAATTTCTGATATTGATAATCAGAAAATTCTAATTTTTTTATCTTTATCAGTCTTTAAGATCTGTCAATTTTTCGATCACTTCAATGAAGCAGCATTTTCTTTCATCCAATTTTTCTACTTTCAATGTTATTAATTTCTACTATTACTATTATGTTTGCTGTTATGCATATTCATTATTTCTTTATGATTCTTTATTCTTTACTCTTCCTTTCCTAAGTTGTTGAAGTAGAAGTTTCAATTATTGATTTGAAATGTTGCCTCTTTTCTAATGTAGGCATTTAGTGCTATAAATTTTCCTTTCAGTATACTTTATCAGTATCTCACGAATTTTGATATTTTATATTTTCAGTTTTGTTCCATCTAATGTAAATTTCCTTTCTCTAGAGACATTGTTTTTTGTTCCATGGATTATTTGGATGTATTGTTTATTATCAAATTGTTTGGATATTTTCCTATCTTTCTTTTTATTGATTTCTAGTTTGATTGCATTGTGGTCAGAGAACACACTGTGTGACTTCATGTCATTTTAATTTGTTGAGGTCTTATAACCCAGGATATCTTCCAACTTGGAACATGTTCTGTGGATGCTTGACAAATAATGTGTTGAGTTTTTAATCAGTTTTTGTTTTGCATATTTTGAAGCTCTGTTGGTTGGTGCATACACATTTACAGTTACTCTATGTTCTTAGTGACTTGACCTTTTTACCATTCTGTAAGGTTTCTCTCTTCTCTAGTAATTTTATTTTCTCTGAAGCCTATTTTCTCTGATATTAATATAGGCATTTCTTTTTTCTTTGACTAATATTTACATTATGTATCATTTTAATCTTTTTTATTTTCAACTTGCCTATGTCATTATACTTGAAATGACTTTCCGATAGCATATAGTTGGATCATGTTTTCTAATCCATTCTGCCAATCTCTTTTACTTGGTATATTTACACTATTTGCATGTGTTGTAATTCTTTGTATGTTAGATCCTACATCTATCAGTTTATTTTTTGTATTATCTTTATTATCTCTGCTTTTTATTGTTATGTTCCTTTTTATGAATTGTTGGTTACTTTAACTTTTTAAAATAATTCAACTTTTATTTATTTATCCTGTTTTTAGTTTTTTTGTGTAGCTTTAAAAATTATTGCTCTAGTTTATTAGTCCATTCTTACATTACTGTAAAGACTTGAAATGTAATTAGCTTATGATTCTGTGGATATATAGGCTTCTGCTTCTGGGGAGGCCTCAGGAAACTTACAATCATGATGGAAGATGAAGGAGAAGCAAGCACATATTCACTAGCTGGCAGGAGAGACAGTGTGTGAAGGGGGAAGTGCTACACACTTTCAAACAACCAGATATAAGCACTCACTCGCTATCATGAAAAAAGTAAGGGGGAGATCCTTCCTCATAATCCAATCACCTCCTACCAGGTCTTTCCCCCAATACTGGGGATTACAATTTAACATGAGATTTGGATGGGGACACAGAGCCAAACCATATCATAACTCTCCTGGCCTCTCCCAAATATAATGTCCTTCTCTCATTTCAAATCACAATCATGCCTTCCCAACAGTTCCCCAAACTTTTAACTCAAAAGTCCAAGTCCAAAGTCCTACCAAGACAAGGCAAGTTTCTTCCACCTATGAGCTAGTAAAATAAAAAAACAAGTTAGTTACTTCTAAGATACAGTGAGGGTACTTTGGATAAATGCCCCCAATCCAAAAAAGGGGCTAGCAGCCCCATGTAAGTTCAAAACCCAGCAGGGAAGTCATTAAATTTTAAAGCTCCAAAATACTTTGCTTTGGCTCCATGTCTCAAATCCAAGCCACACTGATGCAAGGGATAGGCCCTCAAGGCCTGGGAAGTTCCAACCCATGGCTCTACAAGGTACATCCCCTGCAGCTGCTTTCAAGGACTGGCATTGGATGCCTGCAGCTTTCCCAGGTGCATGGTGCAAGTTGTCAGTGTGTCTACTAATCTAGGGTCTGGAGCATGATGGACCTCTTCTCAAAGCTCCACTAGGCAGTGCCCCAGTAGAGGGCTCCACCCCTGCAGCAGACTTCTTCCCCAACATCCAGGTGTTTTCATACATTCTCTGAAATCTAGGCAGAGGCTTCCAAACTTCAACTCTTGCCCTCTGCACCCACAGGCTTAGCACCACATTGAAGTCACCAAGGTTTGGGGCTTACACTCTCTGAAGCAATGTCTGAAGCTGCACCTTGGCCACTTTTAGTCACAGCTGGAGCTACAGCAGCCCTTCGAGGCTGCACAAAGTAACTGAGGCCTGGCTACTTCTAATAGGATACACTCATATACATGCACAAAGAGATTATCTGAAACCAAAACTTATATTTAAAAAGGAAGCAGAGCACAAAAGTTTGAAAAATTTGTAGCCTGACCATGTGGTAGAAAAGCAAAACCCCGTTTTCTGGGGAGGAATTTATGCCTGCTGCAGAAACATGCATAACAGGAGCCAAACATTAACAGCCAAAACAATGAGGAAAATGCTTTCAAGTCACTTCAAGAGATCTTTGCAGCAGTCTTTCCCATCACAGAACTGGAGGGTTAAGAGGGGAAAATGTTTTTTGGTATAGCCAGGCCTCATCTTGAATGCTTTGCTGCTTACAAATTTCTTCCACTAGATAGCCGAAATCATCTTTCTTAAGTTCATAGTTCCACAGATCTCTAGAATGAGCCACAATACCACCAATCTCTTTCTTTGCTAAAGTATAGCAGGAGTGATCTTTATTCCTGTTCCCAGTCAGCTCCTCATCTGCAACTGAAAGTTCTTTAGCCTGGACTTCACTGTCCATATCACTACAGCATTTTGGAGACAGCCATTCAACAAGTCTCTAGGAGGTTTTAAACTTTCCCTCATCTTCCTGTCTTCTTCTGAGACCTCCCAACTTCTAACCTCTGCCTGTTACCCAGTTCCAAAGCTGCTTCCACATTTTCAGGTATCTTTATAGCAATGCCCCCCTTCTATGGTACCAATTTTCTGTATTAGTTTGTTCTCACAATGCTCTAAAGAGTAACCTGAAAAACTGGGTAATTTATAAAGAAAATAGTTTTAATTAGCTCATGAGCCCTCCTTCTCTGATCCTTCCTGGGCTTTCATAACCTAAATGTTTGATCTTTTGTGACAATTTCCACAGGTCCCAGGGGCTCTGTTTATTTTCTCAATTGTTATTTTCTCTGTAGGTTACATTGGGTAATTTTGATTGTTCTGTCTTCCAGTTCACTGATTCCTCTTTCTGTTCTTTTCTGCCATTGATCTCATCCACTGATATGGTTACTTTAGTTTTTGCACTTTTCAGTGCTATAATTCTCATTTGGTCTTTTATATCTTCTATTTATTTGAAAAGTCTCCTTTTTTCACCTATTTTTAATATGTTCATAATTTCTTAGTGAAATCATGGCTGCTTAAATATCTTCATTAGCAAAAAAAAATTGTTAGCTATTTCTAACATCTCTGTCATTTCAGTGTTAGCATCTATCAATTGCCCTTTTTCATTTGGTTCAAGATACTTCTAATTACTGATATAAAAAGCAATATTTATTGAAACCTGGATATTTTATATTATGTTCTTAAATGATTTTATTTAAAAGTTTTGCTTTATATGGTTCTCTCTGACACCACTCTGTCAAGGGAATGGTTACTGCCACCTTGATACTGCCAGGTAGGAGTAGAAGTACAGGTTCTCCACTTGATCTCCATGACACTCAAGGCAGAGAGGGCTCCTCACTACTGACAAGTGGAGACAGAAGTTATATCTCTCTCCATGGTCTCCACTGCCATTGGTTTGGGTGAGAGCTCATTTCCAGTGAGAATGAAGGTCTTGGCTTGCTATTTGGCCTTTTCTGATGCCACCAAGATGAGGCTGTTGGGGTATCTTATTATAGCCTCATGAGTGTGATCATCTAAGCTTCCTATCCAGACTTCGTTGGTGTGTTTTTGCTTTGGTGTTTGGGTGGGGTAGAGTGGTTGTTGTCCAAAAGATTTTTGTCTTGCTAGGTTGCCCTGTTTCTGGTCCTTTGGCTAGAGACAGAAAGCTTTTCTTGGAGCTGTTTTATCTGTACAAAGTGGTGCCCCCAGGTTACTGGTTTTTTCAGTTCCAATTAAAGGGCATATAAGGTAAAAAGAACATCCAATAAGCTTACCACCATGTCATTCCTCAGGTGCTAAAGCCACCTTTCAGATATATCTTATGTTTGTTTTATATATAACATCCAAGGTACTTAATGTATTTACTTGAGGAAGAATAAAAGCACATTTACTCCACCTTCCCCTGTATCATGCTCTTTACATTCAAAAATTCTTGAAAATGAGACCTAAGGAGCTTCTTACATTTATATGAACTCATTTTACATATATGAACTCATCTGCATAAGAAAGAAGCTAGAGAGGTTAAAAGTTAATCCCAATTACACAGCTGGTCACTGCTGGATTTGTTGCTAGAAGCTAGGTGACCTGATGTCTAGCCAGAATTCTGTTATCTTTAAGTCACACCCTGAGATATCTCTTCACCACTAGACATGTTTTTGATATGACCAAAACCTCTGTGCTGACCTCAGCAACTCCAGTGAAGTCAGGCTAAGGTGATCTGACTTCTTGGTACCAAGCTCTAAGCAGCCGAGCCAAGCCAAGGAAAAGCCTGTCTACACTCAGCCTTAGGTGTTCCTGGGGAGAGTCTGGGGTTGGAAGGCCTCTGGAGGGGGGAAAAAAGGAATCAATTATTTATTTTTTCAGAACAAGAGAAAAATAGCTTCAACGTCCCATGTGTCTCTACCAGTTCTAAGGGGTCTACAAGTTGGTGATTACTTTAGTGGTCATAGATGCCAAAGGCAGAAAATTCAACAGATCCTCCCAGCCTAGTAGAGATATGAGGCAAGCTTTTTTTCATTAAATTTCTGTTGTCTGCTGTGGTTAGAGTTTTCAAAATTCTAGTGAAATCTTCTTGGCTATTTTCAAGCCAACCACAAGCCCAAACCACAGAAGATGTAGGAAATGTTACAAGAGTATATTTCTCAATAGCCCTTCCTAAAATTAGCAAGGGCTCTTGTTGGAGTGAGCATTTAAAATTATTCCTGCATTAATCCAAACAAAATGACAATGCCAAAACTTTTAAAGATGCAAAGTTGCGGGGCCGGGCACGGTGGCTCACACCTGTAATCCCAGCACTTTGGGAGGCCGAGGCGGGTGGATCACGAGGTCAAGAGATCGAGACCATCCTGGCCAACACGGTGAAACCCCGTCTCTACTAAAGTATAAAAAATTAGCCGGACGTGGTGGTGCGTGCCTGTAGTCCCAGCTACTCGGGAGGCTGAGGCAGGAGAATTGCTTGAAACCGGAAAAACGGAAGTTGCAGTGAGCCGGGATTGCGCCACTGCACTCCAGCCTGGCGATAGAGCGAGACTCCGTCTCAAAAA
>PVKP010045266.1:0-16241 GCA_004027715.1 Plecturocebus donacophilus | reverse complement strand
CTTTCTCCTTTTCTCTCTTTTTCTAAAATCTCTTTCATTCTTTAAAAAAAAAAAAAAGAAAAATGATGTTACTACTAGTTGCTTTGAAATTTTTAAGTAATAAAATATAATCATTAGGTCTCTATTTGTAGTATATTTTTAATTTAAAAATTATATCTTGGCAAATTATCACTATATATGTTTTATGGGCTAAAATGTGGTGTTAGGATTTTTTAATATAATGTGGAACAAAATGATTAAATCAAGCTAAGTAACTTATCTATCACCTGAAATATTTGACATTTTTTTGTGATAAGAACATTTGAGATTTACTCCCTTAGCAATATTGAAATGTACAGTTATAAAACCAAAATTTTATCCATCAATGAAATCACGGATAAAGAAAATGTGGCATATATCCATAGGAGAATACTACTCAGCCCTAAAAGAAGAAATTCTGTTATTTGCAACAACATAGATAGAATTGGAGACATTATGCTAAGTGAAATGAGACAAACTCAGAAAGACAAATACCATATGTTTTCACTTATATATGGAATATAAAAAATTGAACTCAGAAGCAGAGAGCAGAATAGTGAATATAGCTAATAACACTATTTGTAATAGTTATTGATCAACATTTAAAATTTACATTTCTTGAGTACATTTTTTGCTACATGTACTTTTCAAATTATTTTAATTTACTCAGAGAATACCTACTGAACAACTAGAATGTTGAAAGCTGTTGATTCAAATATAAATTACAATATTTTATCTAAAGTTGCTCACAATAAAATTAAAGATATTCTATGTACATAAATTTTTAAAATAAAAAATGATTGGCAATAGGAACTAATACTTCTTAAACTCTAATGTACATACAAATTATCTGACAATTGTGTGAAATGTGATTTTGATTAATATATCTGAATATCTGCATTTCTAACAAGCTCCTAGGTGCTGAGTAGCAAAGCTATATGCATTTGCTTTAGAACAGATAAATGGGAGTGGCGTAACTACCAAATTTGAACTGTATTTCAAAGGATTAGTAGGATTTTACCACATAGAAAACATGGAGAAAGGTATTTCTTTAGTGAAAGCAAACACAGCCCTAGATTTAGAAGCACAAAAAAGGAAAGGAGCTCCAAAGAGCAACTATTTCAAGTGTGACTCAATCTTATCACACAGGGCACAGCAAGTGACGGCTTCCTGAAAAGAGGGTATTCACAGGGTTTGCTACCGCTAGGTGGACTTGAGAAGCAGGGAAATGTGTTCCTTCATCTTCACATTCATTTCTTCCTTCTCTACATTCTCTCCCTGTCTCTCACCCCTACTATTATTTTGGCCTCCTTTTTTTTTTTTTTCAACTCTTGTCATTCTAACTGAAAAACCTGAGTATTTTATTAGGCTTTAGAAGTTTTCCTAACCAGAAGCATTTATGGTGAACATTTTGGAGATTAGCATGCTTCCTGCAATCAACAGAAAAAGGTTGTTCTTATAGAAAAATCGATGATAAGTTTATAGCCTATTGTGAGACCATACCTTGTGATTGTGTGAATCAATACCCCATAATAAACTCCTCTGTATATATACATCTATCCTATTAATTCTGTCCCTCTAGAGAATCCTAATATAGAGGACATCCCTGTCTTGTGCTGCATTTCAAGGGGAATGCTTCCAGCTTCTTCTGCCCATTCAGAATGATATTGGCTCTAGGTTTGTCATAAATGGCTCTTATTATTTTGAGGTAAGTTCCTTCAATGCGTAGTTTATTGAGCATTTTTAAAAGAAGGGATGTTGAATTGTATCAAAGGCCTTTTCTGCATCTATTGGGATAATCATGTGGCTTTGTTTTTAGAACTATTTATGTGATGAATTGCACTTATTGACTTGTATATGTTGAAACAGTCTTGCATCCCATGGATGAAGTCAACTTGATTGTTGTGGACAAGCTTTTTGATGTGCTGCTGTATTCAGTTTGTCAGTATTTTATTAAGAATTTTTGCATCAATTTTCATCAGGAATATTGGCCTGAAGTTTTCTTTTTGTTGTTTTTGGATCTCTGTCAGGTTTTGGCATCAAGATGATGCTGGCTTCATAGAATGAGTTAGGGAGGAGTTCCTCCTTTTCTATCATTTGGAATAGTTTCAGAAGAAAGGGTATCAGTTTCTCTTTGTATTTCTGGTAAAATTTAACTGTAAATCCATATTTAGGGTGACAAATATCCCAATTATTCTGTTTTGATAATACACATTGTATTCAGGTATCAGAATATCACATATAACCCCGACTGCAATGTACAACCATTATATATCAATTTAAAGAATGATATGGGCTTGGTGTCTGCAGTCATAGCTGAAGGCTCCAATGTTATTTTCCTCTGTGGGGTTTCAGGCAGTATTCAGTTCCTGTAAGGGTCTTAATTCCTCCCTGGCTGCTGGAGGCTTCCCTCAGTTTTCTGCCACGTGGGCCTCTTCAACAGGACAGGTCATCATAGTATGCAAGCCATGAAAACAATAGAGATGGCTAGCCTGGTGAAAGTCACAATCTTTAGAAACATAATCACGTAAGTGACATCCCATCATCATTGCCATATTCTATTGGTTAGAAGCAAGTTACTCAAGGGAAGAGAATTGCACAAGGCTGTGAATACTACGAGGGGTATTCACAGAGGCTGTTTATCATAGTATAATTTGCTGAGATTGTCCTTAAATTGCCAGGCATTGTTTTGTGCTTAGCACAAATATTCTAAACATTTTAGGAGATAATTTATTATTTTGTGATTTTTAATTTTCATCTGCCTTCTCAAATTGCTTTAAGTTGCTTCACCGTATAAAGATTTAGAGTACAAAAATTATATACAGGAGGAGGAAATCTGTGAAGTCAGCAGCAGGAAACTCTGCCACTGCTTCTGCTCAAATCCAAGAAAATTAAAAGGCAGGAAAGTCCCTTCCTTGTTTATTTTTTTGGCCAAACTATAGTCTCTAAAAATTTATTAGACACTAAATACATTTACATGAAAATATGTAAGAATATTTCTAAATTGTTTGTACATGCATTCCTTTATACTACTGTTTCTTCAAAGCTTTGAAAATTTGCCTTTTTGATAGTTTGGGGATTGAAGAGTTTCTTTTATCCTTTTCTCGTTTGTAAATAGTTTGCAATATAACTAGTCAATTTTCAACCACTGTTACTCACTATTTTAAAGTTCCATTTTTAATAACATGCTAGGTTTGTCATGTAGGACAAATAAAGTTGAAGCTAAAATAATCAGTATAAAGCTTTCAAACTCTGTCTTCCTAATAATACCTGCAAATATTTGAGAATGTTACAGATCCATAGGCACATAAGAAGCTGTATTTTAATCCCTGTAATAAAAAGTAGTTGTAATAAAATTTTAATTGTTTTCTAAAGGAATTTTCCCAAAGCATTCTAATTTTTTGGTGGATATCTTGTAATCATCCCCCATATCAAGAATTAGTATTTTTTTCAATTATTTTCTGAAAAGGCTTCACTCCCCTCTTTCTGACTCCCTTCCTTCCTTCCTCTCCTTTTTCCCGTTTGACAAAATAATAATAATAACATATGGTTTTGTTTCATGTTGTTCATTTTCTTTTTTTCAATTTTAATTTTTATTTTAGATAAAGGGGATACATGTGCAAGTGTGTTACATAAGTATATTGCACCCAGGTAGTGAGTACAGTACCTATTAGGTAGTTTTTCACCCTACTCATATCTCCCCTTCCTCCCTGTAGGAGTCTGCAGTGTCTATTTTTCCCATGTTTATGTCCACATGTGCTCAATGTTTAGCTACCACTTATAAGTGAGAACATGCGATATTTGGTTTCCTGTTCCTGCACTAACTGGCTTAGGATAATGGCCTCCAACTCCATTCATGTTGCTGCAAAGGATATGATTTCATTATATGTTATGGCTGTGTCATATTCAATGATATATTCATGCCACATTTTCTTTTTAAAATCCACTGTTGATGAGCATCTAGGTTAACCTAGTGACTTTCCTATAGTGAAGAGTGTGATGTTAAACATTCAAGTGCCTATCTCGTTTTGATATAATGATCTATTTTCATTTGGGTATTCACCAAATGATGGTATTGCTGGGTTGAATAGTAGCTGTGTTTTAAGTTCTGTGAGAAATCTCCAGACTGCATTCCACAGTTACTGAACTAATTTACATTCTCATGAAGACTGTATAAGAGTTTCCTTTTCTCAGCAACCTCTCCAGCATCTGTTTTTTCACTTTTTAATAATAGTCATTCTGACTGGTGTGAGATAGTGTCTCACTGTGGTTTTGATTTGCACTTCTCAGATGATTGGTGATGATCTCATTTTCTCATGCTTGTTGGTTGTTTGCATGTCTTCTTTTGAGAAATGTCTGTTCATGTCTCTTGCCCAATTTTAATGGGAGTATTTGCTTATTCTTGTTAATTTGTGAAAGTTCTTTGTAGATTTTGGATATGAGACCTTTGTTGGATGCAAAGTTCGTGAATATTTTCTCTCATTCTGTACATTGTCTGTTTATTGATAGTTTCTTTGCTGTGCAGATCTTTAAGTGTCACTTGTCAATTTTTGTTTTTGTTGCAATTACTTTTGGGGATTTAGCCAAAAATTCTTTGCTAAGGCTGATCTTTTTACAGTTTTGGGTTTTACATTTAAGTCTTTAATCCACCTTAAGTCATGGTATAAGGAATGGATCCAGTTTCATTCTTTTGCATATGGCTAGCCAGTTATCCCATTTACTGAGTAGGGAGTCCTTTTCTCAATGCTGGGTTTTGCTTGCCTTGTAGAAGATCAGACAGTTGTAGTTATGTAGCTTTATTTCTGAGATTTCTATTCTGTTCTACTGGTCTGGGTGTTCATTTCTTTGCTTTTCTCTCTTTTTTTTTTTTTTTTTTTTTTAACCAGTATCATGCTGTTTTGGTTACTGTAGCCTTATAGTATAGTTTGAAGTCAAGTAGTGTGGTGCCTCCAGCTTTATTCTTTTTACTTAGGATATTTTTGGTCTTCAGGTTCTTTTTTGGTTCTATAAGAAGTTTAGAATCTTTTTTAAAAATATATTTTGAAGAATGATGTTAGTAGTTTGATAGGAGTAGTATTGAATCTGTAAATTATTTTGGCCATTATGGCCATTTTAATGACATTGATTCCTTGAATTCATGAGGATGGGAACGTTTTTCATTTATTTGTGCATGTGTGTGTGTGTGTGTGCGTGTGTGTGTGTGTGTGTGTCTCATCTCTGATTTCTTTCAAAAGTGTTATGCAGTTTTCTTTGCAGTGATATTTCACCTCTTTTGTTAGAATATTCCTAGGTTTTTTGTTTGTTTGTTTGTTTTGGTGGCTGTTGAAAATGGGACTGTGTCCTTGATTTTATTCTCAGCCTAGATGTTATTGGTGTATAGAAATATTAATGATTTTTTACATTGATTTTGTATCCTAAAACCTTACTAAAATCATTTATCAGTTCTAGTTGCTTTTTCGCAGAGTCCCTAGGGTTTTCTAGGTATAGAATAATATAATCAGTGAAGAGAGATAGTTTTACTTCTTCTTTTCATATTTGGGTGACCTTTTTTCTTTTCTTCTTTCCTGATTGCTCTGACTGGGACTTTCTCTTCATTTTCTTTACTTTTGCACATTAAATTTATCTGTATTTAAAAAAAAATTGGCTTCCAAATTTTTGTGTGAAAGTAACATAATTAACTATTTTAGAACTAAAATTGTTATCTTATTTTAAGTAACTATGCAAAAAGCAATTATAAAGTACATGCTTTAGGAGAACTCCAAGAATGGTCATAAAAAGCCCATAAAATATAAGAAGTTTTATTCAGACAGGCAGAGTTTCCTGCAGAAAAGATGCAAAATTAAACTTTTATTAGAATTGTGTTAGGTTACCTGTTTTGCCATCTTCTATTTTATTTTATGAGATTGGATCTGACTCTGTCACCCAGGCTGGAGTGCAGTGGCATAAGTATAGCTCACTGCAGGCTTGAACTCTTGTTCTCAACCAATTCTCCCTCCTCAGCCTCCCAAGTAGCTGGGACTATAGATGTGTGCCACCATGCCATCTTCTAATCATACTATTTTTCATTTTAATTTTTTGTAATTTGACTTATTTTTTTGATGACTGGTATACAGTTATTATTGTATTTCTTTAGTTAATTATCTCTTGCTTAGTAATAATATTTACTATTTTTATTTTCTGAGTTATAAGATATTCTAATGTTTATATTTAAAATGCATTTTTAAATTTTCATTGTTTCTCAGAATAACATGTCCTTCATATCTATAGTCATAAATAATTTATCTAAATGTTAGATATTTATTGACTATCTGTTACAACTTTTTAGCATGTAAATTTGCCAAGTAGACAGATATCTAGTATGTAAATGTACATACACCTAGTATATTGTGTAAGTGTATGACTTGACTTTTTTTCCCAAATGACAAACAACTTAGCACTGTTTGGTGGATATTCCACTGATTCTCTATCAGTATGGAGCAATTCCACTCCCCTTGCCCCCATCAGGGGTCAGTACATACCCAAGCAAACATGTACACACACACTCACACAAGAATTAATTAGAATTAACACGCACACAGGCCCTTTTCCATGCAGTATTTTCTGTCTCATTGGTTTGCCTTGTCAATTTTTTATTTATTAACATGCCACATCTTACTGGACACTTTAATTCCAAGTAGAATAAGTTACTGCACATTACTCTTCATTGCAGGCTATTACATTATTGCACCTGTATTTGTGAAGATGCTGCAAGTTGTGAAATAGAGAAATTAAGTCAACCTCGGTTAAGCAATAAAAAGGGATTTACTGGTGTTTTTATTTGGGACTCTCAGGCTTAAATTATGTCTTTAGGTTCTCTGCCATCTATCTCTCTCCTCAACCTCATCTGATAAGTTGGACTCATTCCCTCTTCTGACTTACTTCATACCATGGAAGCACATGACCTCTGACAGATCCAGGCTTACATCAGTGTAGATAGTCATGTTGGAGTAAAGATGTTTTCTCTTTCTCAATGTTTTTGTATAAAAGCTCAAGGTTTTATCAGATTTCTGTGTCAATCACTGTGCTTTGAAAGATAACACACTTTTTTATTGGCCAAGCCTTAGTTAAAATTGAAGGTACATCTAAAATTGGGATAGAGTTTAGTGATTGGGGCCTCACTAGAGTACTATTTTCAGAAAAAAAATGAAAAGGAATCTAGCAAAACAAAAACAAGAGACGGCACAGTTCAGCTATAGAAGCAAATGCACTATATACTTATAAAACTCAGTATTTTCCATTTTTTCTTTTCTTTTCTTTTTTTTTTTTTTTTTGAGATAAAGTCTTACTTTGTTGCCTAGGATGAAACACAGTGATGTGATCTTGACTCACTGCAACCTCTGACTCCCAGGCTTAAGAGATTCTTGTTCCTCAGCCTTCTGAGTAGCTGCGATTACATGTGTACACCATCACGCCTAGCTAATTTTTGTATTTCTAGTAGAGAGAGGGTTTCGCAATGTTGGCCAGGCTGGTCTCAAACTCCTTGCCTCAAGTGATCTGCCTGCGTCAGCCTCCCAATGTGGTGAGATTACAGGCATGAGCCATGTTGCTCAGCCAGTACTTTACTTGGCACAAAGTTGTTACTTTTAAAGGAGTAATTTTGCATATAAAAGTAGAAAGCTAGAATATAGAAAATAATTTTGCTTCATATTGAGCATTTCTTGCTTGCTTGCTGTTCTGGTGAGATTTGTAAAATACATAGAAATCATAATGGCTCTAGAATAACATAGCAAATATTTCACTTTTGTGAAATAAAATATATAAATTAAGAGTCTACTAGAATGAAGTGCCAAATAACAGTATCATCACACAAACTGATTTAAAATAATACCACGAAGAGAAGATACACACATACACAAAACAAAATTGAGAGCAGTATGTACAGTATACACTTTGGTAAAATACCATATTATCATTTTGTGCAAGGAGATGTTTGCAAATGATGTGTCTAACTTCACCATAAGTTTCTGTGCAATTGAAACCAAATGTATTCTGCTTCCTAGAAGATAATTTTGAAAAGTCACCTTGTAAAGGGATGTTATGAGAACATGACTGAAAGTAAACCTTGGGTTTTGGAGGATTTCATATTTGCTAGTTTAAATTTAATTTCCGTTGCACTTACACGTCTCTTGTTATTTAAAATAAGTAAAACATTTACATTAAAAAGAAAAAACTCTAGTTTTAGTTCTACCTTTCACTTAGAATTGTAAAATCCCATTCACTATTATATTGGCTTTACATAATGCATTCTAAATTTACATAATGGAATATAGGATGTATACATGCACAAACATTAACTAATTTTCAAAATAGCCACAAATTAATGACTTTTTCTGTTTTTTTTTTTAATTTTCCCACTTTTTAACAGACTTTCAGTTTGTTCACTACAAAAGTCTTCTCATTATTTCACCTGATGTGTAATAATACTAAATAAGAAAGCAGATTATGATGATTGTAAGGAGATAACCCAAACAAACCTAATTATCAAATTGTGTTATTTTTAAAGCTTATCTTTCTATATCTTTTCTACTGCAATATCTCCAGAGATTTCTCTCTGGATTCTAAAGGATTTGAAGAAGCTAAATTCCTGCCCACCTCTTTTGACTTTCATCAAGATTCTTGGTTTGTAAAGAAGTCAAGGAAATAAAAACTCCTAGCAATTCTTACAAATGTGCTTTATTTAGGCAAGGCTCTTAATAAAATTCAGGATCAATGTAAAGCCACAGAAGTAGGATATTTAATTTAAAAGAAAAGGCTGCACACATTTAAACAAAAGTGTATGGCTAGGTAGAGACACAGGGATTTTCTTCAATATTCGAGTGCTATAATGTGAAAAAAGGGATGAAAAACTTTTGAGTCGCTTCACAAAGAATAAATAAAACCAGTAGGTCAGATAGGCATAGCCTACGTAATGGAGGTGTTCTTTAACAATAAGAGTTATTTCTGACCCAAGTGGTTGCTAATTTTTTGGATATTTTCTAAATGAATGTACAGGGAATAAACTATTGAATGATATCTAAACTCACATTAGATCTGAGATCATGGTGACTAAGCCTTTAGTGCACCAGAAGAGAGTCTTAAATTCTTTTGTATAGCTATAATGTGTAACACAGCTCACAGTATTTTTTTTAAAAGTTACTATTTGATGATTTGGAATGTAAAGCCAAAACTCTTACAAAATAAAAAATATTATACAGAATCTCTTATACAATTGGCTTTTTTACCATTATGGAAAATAGTATGGAGGTTCATCAAAAAAAATTAAAAATAGAACTGCCATATGATCCAGCAATTCCACTACAGGGTATTTATCTAAAGGAAATGAAATCAGTATGTCAAGCAGTATCAGCACTTCCATGTTCATGGCAGCATAGCCAAGAAGTGAAATCAACCTACAGTGTCTATCAACAGACGAATGAATAAAGAAAACATGGAATATATGCACCATGGAATTATATTTATACCACTGCAATATATACACCACATTTTATTGCTATTCAGCAATAAAAATGAAGTCCCATCACTTGGGACAACATAGATGAACCTGGAGAACATTATATGAAGTGAAATAAGCCAGACACAGGAATACAAATGCTGCATGACCTTACACACATTGTTGGTCTCACAGAAGTAAAGAGTAGAATAGCCATTACCAGAATCTGGGGTGGGTGGATGGCAGTGAATAAGAAGAGGTTGCTCAATGGGTACAATGTTACAATTGATACAATATACAATCTGGTGTTCTATTACACAGTAGAGTGAATATAGTTAACAATATTTATTATATATTTTAAAATAGCTAGAACAGGGAATTCTGAATGTTCTTATCACAAAAAAATGATAAATATCTGAGGTTACCAATTTGTTAAATGTTCTGATTTAATCATTTTACAATGTATCACATTGTACCCCATAAATATGTATAATTATCATGTGCCAATTAAAAATAAAACACAAAATACCACAAATTTCATAGCTGTGCATCAAATATAATTTAAAATATAAAACATAATTATGATTTATAAAATAAGCTCTGACACAGTTAATATCAGTGTCATGTTATTTTGTTCTCGTTTCATTCTATTTTCTTCTGAAACAATGAGGAAAAAGACATTACTGAACATGCAATCAGAAGCCCTCACAGAAGGCCTCATAAAATTTCTATCTGGGCAATAAATTATAAACATTACTCTATGATACACATAAGTGCAAAGTTAAGAAATAAAAAACATATATACTATTCAACAATTCAAAAAGTTAGGGGAACGGGTGAAAATATGAAAAACCTTAATCTATAGCTTCTTAGAGAGACCCAATATCACAGAAATAACAGCACTAAGCCTACCTTTTTCATTTAATTTTATTTATTAAATTTTCTTTATGAAAAGCTTAACATTTATTGTATTTATTTGTCTTGAGTGTCAAAAAATAAATACCACAAAGTATTTCTATAAAGAAATAATTTAAAAATTACAGAAGTAGGGCTTAAAGAGCATATACCATTTAATGGATGATAAATGAGTTATTATTCTTATTTTTATTAGGTTTCACTCTGTCATTCAGCCTAGAGTGCAGTGGCGAGATCAAGTCTCACTGCAACCTCAACATTCCCAGGCTCATGTGATCCTCCCACCTCAGCCTCCCCAGTAGCTGAGACTACAGGCACACACCAGCACTCCTGGCTAATTACTTGTATATTTTGTAGAGACAGGGTCTCTCTGTGTTGTCCAGGCTGGTCTTGAACTCCTGGGTTCAAGCAATCCCCCATCCTTTGCCTCACAAAATGCTCAGATTATAGACATGAGCCACCGTGCCTAGCAGGGTGATTTTTATGACTTCCTTCTTGTTAACAAAAAGCAAGAAATCTTGTCAACAGAGCCATCTTTAAATAAATGAAAATAATCACAAGCAAAGAAATGTTATTTTGATGCTCTCTTGGTTAGATGAATTACACCATCCTGCATAGTCTCTCATTGTTCAGACAGGTAAGGCAATTTACCTCTGACCATGGCTTTATTTCTTCATTTACAAATCAATGGCAGTTTATTTTTTTTTTAATTAATTGAAAAATGCTATTCTTAACACCTGGCCATAAGGTAATCTCTGATTGGGAATTTCATTAACAATTTCAAAATGTATAAAGAAGGAAAAGTAAAATTTAATTGGAATGCAAGTCCAAATTGTGATTTCTCTTCCTCCTGTAATTATTTGAAGGCTTTGGTGGTGGGAATAACAAAGATACACAGAATTGTTTATATTGCAAAGGTAAATATTGGAGAAGCCCAGAAGTATGGCAGAAATAATTCTGAGTAGAGGATAAAGATATTTGGGTTTCAATCTTGTCTGTATAACAAGTAACCATGATTTTGGAAAGTCGTTTCATTTACTTATTAAACTTTATAAGCTGTAAAATGAGAGATTTACTGGATAAGTCATTTTCAAACTTGTTTTTTCTATGAAATCCTATGGCAGCCATGAAGATGTACCACCCAGGCCTGTCTTCAAGAAAGATCATTTTTTTTTGCTTTTAAACTTTTATTTTAGGTTGAGGGGTACATGTGCAAGTTTGCTATATAGGTAAATTCATGTCACAAGGTTTCTCTTGTACAGATGATTTCCTCACTCAGATATTAATCTTAGTACTCAATAGTAATTTCTTCTGATCCTCTCCTTTCACCCACCCTCCATCCTCAAGTAGGCACCAGTGTCTGTTATTTCCCTCTTTATATCCACGAGTTCTCATCATTTAGCTCCCACTTATAAGTGAGAATATGCAGCATTTGGTTTTCTGTTCCTGCAATTAATTTGCCAAGGATAATAGACTCCAGCTACATCCATGTTCTTGCAAAGGACATGATCTTTTTCTTTTTTTGTGGTCTCATAAGAGAGATCTTTTTTCAAGGAATTTAGTTAGCTGACAGCCTCCAGCTCCTACACATTTAGAATCTGCTATGGTATGTGTGCTAGGAGTACTTTCTTTCCAGGCTGCTCCCAATGACTGAGAACAGTGGGAATAAAGCACTTTTGCCTGATGTGGGAAACTATTGGGTATTCCTTGCTCTGAGTCTTTCCATCAGCCTGGATGAACTTTTGCAGAGATGTACTCTAGTTTGAAGCTCTTCTCATTCAATTTTTTTTCTTCTCTCTTTCTTCACTGGTACCAGATCAATGAGGTGGTCTCGAACTCACTTATGTAGCAGCCATGACAATGCACCTCTCAGGCCTCCAACTTCAGGCCGAAGAATTGATAAAGGGCTCCATTTGCTGTGCTCTGACATGCATTGCCAAGTTTGTAATGAGACTCCACTACCCATGTGATGCAAAGGACTGACTGTAGCAAGATGCTAAGGCAGCCCCATTCCTGGTAGACATGAGAGTATCTGGAAGACCGACTTTAACTTGAGAATTCTTTGAAGGGTCTTGCTCATCCTCCATAAGATTAGACAGCTGTCTTAGAGGCTCCCATCCATCCCTTTCTCTTTTCTTTAGAATCAGATTTGTACCATGGTTTTATAACCATACAAGCCTTCTCTGGCCTCCTGTTTCCCTTCATACAAGTTTTTTATATAAAATCTGGATATTTTTAATCCCACTTTGGCAACTGCTTCCCTAAAGACTAAAATGATCTGACTCCACCTATACCTGCTCCTTCTCACCTTTGTCCTTCACAGATATTTCCCACAATCAATATCTTACACTCCAAATTCCATATTGGCATCTGCTTTCTAGAGGTCCAAAATGGACACACATTTTTTTCTTTGAGTGAAACTCAATAAGAAAGCTCAAAACTGGAAGTTCATGAAATGAATCTCTTCTCCTTGAAGCAAGATTTATGATCCAAAGGATTCCTCTCTCACTTTCACTACCATCCCACTACTATCTCCAGTGGGAACATCTTTGAGAAATGTTCCTGGGTGTGGGAAACACAGTTTGAAAAATACCAGAAGATATTTCTAACATATTAAATGCTATAATTATATAACATCTAAATGTATCCAGTCAAGTTCATATAAGGTCTTCATAGAATGCCCCCACCTCCCACCGGCAATCTGAAATTTTCCCTGGAATTATTCTACTCCTTGCACACAGACACAAAATCCCTTCTGAGTTATCAAAAGGATTTCTATTTGATGGAAATTGATTTCGCTTCTTTAAAGCTTCAAATTTCAACTAAGTTTACAGAAATAGGCTTTCTTCTTCCTATGCCTCTCATCAAAGTCTTCTAAAACGTCAGAAAAAGAGTAATATTAGTTTGGGATGGTCTAAGATTCACTGAAAGAACTTCCCAGTTTTGGAAACTGCTTTGTGTACCTACAGGAAAGGACCCAATATATGAAACCCATTCATGTTAAGTTTTCTTTCTTTGAGAAAGGAAACTGCTGTCTCAAGGATACAGGCAATAGGTTTTCCATGGGCATATATCCTGAAGTAAATTTTTATCATAAAGAATGAATTTTTAGAGGGTTTCGCGCACCGTCTTCTCGAGAAGGGCAGCGCGCGCTGCCTCCCTGCCTCGCGGCGCGGGGTCTGGCGGGCTCCATTCCCGCCCTCCGCTCACCGGCCCGGACCGGAAGCGGCGCTGCATGGCCTGTGCCTGGCGTGGGGGGCGGGCAACCGGGCCCGGTCAGACATGGGCTAGAAGCGCAAGAAGCACAAGAAGCGCAAGTCGGACAAACACCTCTACGAGGAGTACTAGAGAAGCCTTTGAAGCTGGTCCTCAAAGAAGGAGGAAACGAAGTCACCGAACTCTCCACGGGAAGCTCGGGGCACGACTCCAGCCTCTTCGAAAACAAAAACGATCATGACAAACACACAAGGACAGAAAGCAGAAAAAGAGAAAGAGAAGAGCAGGTTCCAGGGGAAGAAAAGGGGAGAAAACGGAGAAGACTTAAGGATAAAAAGAAGCGAGATTGAGGACGTGTGGAGAATGACGCAGAAAAAGACCTCCAGTGTCATGCCCCTGTGAGATTAGACTTGCCCCTGGGAAGCCTCTCACAAGCTCTTTAGCCAAACAAGAAGTAGAACAGACACCCTTCAAGAAGCTTTGAATCAACTGATGACACAATTGCAGAGAAAAGATCCAATGGCTTTCTTTTCATTTCCTGTGCCTGATTTTATTGTTCCTGGCTACTCCATGATCATTAAACACCCAATGGATTTCAGTACCATGAAAGAAAAGATCAACAACAATGACTACCAGTCCATAGAAGAACCAAAGGATAACTTCAAACTAATGTGTACTAATGCCATGATTTACAACAAACCAGAGACCATTTATTATAAAGCTGCAAAGAAGCTGTTGCACTAAGGGATGAAAATTCTTAGCCAGATCTTTTGCTGTTGAGGAGCCCCACCCATCCTGTGTTATTAGCTTTCTGTTGACTGTTCTCTCCACCCTATGTGGGAGGGTTTGTCACAACAGTGATTTTTAAACGTATTAGACCTTTTGACTTAACTCTTCTAATAGTTTGTGCTCCCAAGAGAGCCCAGAACACTATGTATCTTTTCAAAGATAACTGTTTTTGAATGTTTGTTGAAAAGATTCTAGAGCAGTCATTCATCATTTTTCCAGTTACACTCAAATAGCAACTATTAGTAGACATGTTATTTTTATAAAGAATGAACAGATGAGGCCCAGCGAGGTACCTCACGCCTATAATCCCAGCACTTTGGGAGGCCAAGGTGGGCAGATCACCTAAAGTCAAGAGTTCAAGACCAGCCTGACCAACATGGAGAACCCCATCTCTACTAAAAACACAGAATTAGCCTAGTGTGGTGGTGCATGCCTGTAGTCCCAGTTACCCAGGAGGCTGAGGCAGGAGAATGGCTTGAACCTGGGAGGTGGAGGTTGCAGTGAGCTGAGATCAGGCCATTGCATTCTAGCCTGTGCAACAAGAGCAAAACTTCGTCTCAAAAAAAAAAAGAACAGATGAAGAATAACTTTTTATCTCCTAAATAAATACTTGAATAGAATGCTACATTGTAGTACAAAGTAATACAAACAATACTATTTGTAGCATAGTGACTTTGAAATCAAACCAATCAAAGTTCAAGTCCTAGTTTTACCCTTTGGAAGCTGTGTGACCATAGGCCTTGTAACATTTGTCAGCCTTTTTCCTGTCCTGTAAAGTGGAGATAATAATAGTACTTACTTCATGGAGTTGTGTCTAGTACATAGGTAAGCACTCAGTAAGTGATAGCTATGTTATTAGCAGAGAATTAGCCCTGTTAGCCATTTAATATTGTAAAATTGAAGATCAGTAATATGCTGACTTGGAGGCATTTTAATTACCAAAAAACAAAAAGACATTGCTTTCAAAGGAAAATTAAACTTGATTCTTCCCTGGGACTTGTTTCTAGGTTTAGAAACTTTCTCTAATTGAATTAATTTTTTACATGTCATATTTTTTTTAAATCCCAAAGTGGAAGATGGCCGATCACTAGCAGCTCAGGATTGCAGCTCCCAGTAAAAGCGCAGAGAACCAGTGGATGCTACACTTACCGATAAATTTTTGCTGCCCACTGACCAGGACATTCCCAGTGGAGGAGCCCCACAGGTTGCCAGCGTGACCCTTTCAGCTGGCGCGGCTTTTTAGCCGGCACCTTGGCTCGGCGGCTCTTGGTGCGGAGTAAACGGGACTGGGTCTCCTTTTGGATAATGCTTGGCGCTCTGGGAAGTCAGAGCAGTCCATCCAGCTGATTGAAAAAGGGGCTGAGAAGCCAGACCGGAGACCCCCAGGCAGAAAAGCACCACGAATTTCAATGCTGCTGTTTTAGCCAGCGTTACGAGTCGCACAGTGAAAAATTACATAGATTCCGGAGCTGGGAATTAACAAGCTGGACGTCCACTCAGGGACCTAATTTGAAAGTGGGTAATTACAAAGACGACAGATGGATAAAACCATAAAGATGCCAAGAAGCCACCGTAAAAAAACTGAGAACACTCAAAATCAGAAAGTCTGTCCTTCTACAGAGGATGCTAGTTCCTCATCAGTAACAGAACAAGGCTTGATGGAAAACAAGTGTGAAGAATCATCAGAATTAGGCTTCAGAAGGTGGATAATAAGAAACTTCTGTGAGCTAAAAGAATATGTTCTAAACCAATGCAAAGAAACTAATAACTTTGAAAAAAGGTTTGACAAAATGCTAACGAGAATGGACAATTTAGAGAAGAACATAAACGAATT
>PVKP010045265.1:0-16248 GCA_004027715.1 Plecturocebus donacophilus | reverse complement strand
TGCATGTGGAGTGTGTCTGTGCTGTGTGATCATGTGAGTGCATGTGGAGAGTGTGTGCTGTGTGTTGTCATGTGAGTGCATGTGGAGTGTGTACATGCTGTGGGTACAGAATACGTGAATGCATGCATGTTGTGTGTATGGCTGTGATGTGTGTTCATGCTGTGGGTTTAGTGTGTGCATGCTCTGAGTGGTATATGTGCATGTATGTGGTGTGTTCACATGCTTTGGGGTGTGCATGTGATGTGTGACCACATGCATGTAGTATCTGTGTGCATGAAGTGTGTGTGCATGCATGTGCTGTGTTTGCATTTGGTGTGTGCACATGCTGTGGATGGCATGGGCCTGGGGAGGAGACATTCAGACATGCAGAGCAAGCACAGACCGGTGGAGGGTGTGCTCTGGCAGCCTTCTGATTGCTTTTTCCCCAGAACTGGCCTTTGCACCTCCTCCACTGGCTGCCCCACTTCCTGGGACTTGGAGCCCTGGCAGCAGAGGAAAGGCAAATGTCCCGCTGGCACCCATCCAGAGGGCCAGGATGGGATAGGGGCTTCAGAGGCACCCAGATTCTGCTAAAGGTGTCAGGCCCCTGAAGGCAGCACAGGCGAGGGGGCGGGGGACATAGTGGGTGAGGAGTTTCCACCAGCCCAGCCCATAGTTCATGGATGTGAGTTAAAAGTCCCCCTCCTTCCACACCTTGGTGTTTACAAGAGAACAGCTCTTCCTGTGGGCCTAGGGGAGGCTGCTGGCCACACACAAGAGGAGATAAAAATCTCTGTCAGGAAGGGAGTGCCGATTCCCGGAAAACAGGCAAAGCTTAAAGGACATCTGAGGACCCTGGCCTCTGTCAACCCACCTCAGCCTCCTCTTTCTACAGGGGTTGCAGTCCCAGAACCCCTCCTGCTCCAGGCAGTTCCAGGAAGATGGAAATGAGGACCTAGGAGAGGGTGGAATAGGGTAGGCAAGCTGGGCAAAGACCCCCTGACACCAGGGACCCTGTGTACAGTGGGAGAGGAAACACCAGGGGACCAGCTTTTCCCAACAAAGGCTCTGAGCTCAACCAAAGGAGAAAAAGCAGTAACACACCGAAGAGGGGTGCAGGGAAGAAGAAAGTGCCTTCAGACAGTGGGAATTGAGTGTGCCAGGGTCCTGAGACAAGCTTGGAGTACCAGGACCCCCACAAATCAAGATTAGCACCTTGTGCCTACCTGGGTTCCCTGTTCTGTTCCTTGGTCTATGTGCCTGTTTTTACGCCAGTACCATGCTGTTTCAATTACTGTGGCTTTGCAGTGTATTTTGAAATCAGGTAGTGTGATGCTTCCAGCTTTTTGTTTGTTTGTTTTGTTCTGTTTTGCTGAAGGTTGCTTTGGCTATTTGAGGTCTTTCGTGGTTCTATATGAATTTTAGGATTTTTTTTTCTATTTTCTATTTCCGTGAAGAATATCACTGGTATTTTACATAAGAATGTCATTGGTCATTTTCTATTTCTATTTCTTCTGTTTTCTATTTCTGTGAAGAATGTCATTGGTATTTTGATAGTGATTGCATTGAATCTGTAGGTCACTTTATGTAGTATAGAGATTTTAGCAATATCAGCTCTTCCAATCTGTGAACATGGGTTCGCTTTCCATTTACTTGTGTCTTCTTCGGTTTCTTTCATGAGTGTTCCAGTTTTCAGTGTGCAAATCTTTCATCTTTTCGGTTAAATGTATTCCTAAGTATTTTAATTTTTGTAGCTATTGTAAATGAAATTTTTAAATTTCTTTTTTAGGTAGTTACCTGTTAGTGTATAGAAATGCTACTGATTTTTGGATGTTGATTTCATTTCATTTTGTTTTGTTTTTTAGAGACAGGGTCTCACTCTGCCACCCAGGTTGGAGTCACGGCAGCCTCAGACTCCTGGACTAGAGAGATCCTCGCGCCTCAGCCTCCCAAGCAGCTGGGACTATAGGCAAATGCCACCTACCCAGCTAGGTATGTTGATTTTGTATTCTACAGCTTTACTGCATTTGTTTATTAGTTCTAACCATTTTTTATTTGAGTCTTTAAGGATTTTTATGTATAAGATCATGTTGTCTGGAAACAATGATAATTCAACGTCTTCCTTTCTACCTTGGATGCCTTTTATTTCTCTCTCTTGCCTAATTCCTCTGGCTAGGACTTCCAGTACTATGTTAAATGGAAATGGTGAAAGTGGCCATCCTTGTCTTGTACCAGATCTTAAAGAGAAATCTCAACTTTGCTTTTCCCCATTTGATATGATATATATATATATATATACATTTTTTTTTTTTTTACGGAAAACCCCCCTCCCCTTGATATGATATTAACCATAGATTTGTCATATGTGGCCTTGGTGACGTTGAGGTACATTCCTTCTACCCTTAATTTGCTGAGAGTTTTGTGATAAAGGGATGTTGAATTTTGTCGAGTGGCTTTTCTACATCTATTGAGATCATCGTGGTTTTCGTCCTTGACCTGCTGATGAGATGCGTCACGCTCACAGATTTGTGAACGTTCAGCCTTCCCTGCTTCCCCGGGATGACCACCACTTCATCTTGGTGAATGATCTTTTTAATGTGCTGTTGAATTTGGTTTGCTGATATCTGGCTGAGAATTTTTGCCTCTGTATTCATCAAGAATATGGGCCTGTAGTTTTTGCTGTGGTCTAGTTTTGGTACTGGAACAATGCTGGCTTCATAAAATGAGTTTGGAAGTGTTCTCTCCTGTTCCATTTTTGGGAAGAGTTTGAAAATAATTGATATTATTTCTTCTTTAAATCTTTGGTAGAATTCAGCAGTGAAGCCACCAGGCCTTGGGCTTTTATTTTTGATGGGAGAATTTATTTAGTGACTCAATCTCCTTACTCATTATTAATCTGTTCAGATTTTCTGTTTCTTCATAATTTAATCTTGGTTGACTGCATTTGTCCAGGAATGTATCCATTTTTTCTAGGTCATCACATTTGTTAGTGTATAATTGTCCGTGGTAGTTTCCTATGATTCTTTTTGCTTCTGTTTTGTCAAGTGTAATGCCTCCTTTTTCACTCTGATTTCTGTTTATAGTTAGTCTAGCTAAAGATTTCTCAATTTGTTTATATTTTTTAAAAACCAACTCTTGATTTCGTTGGTTTTTCGGTTTTCTTACACAGGGTCTCTCTCTTCGCCCAGACTGGAGTGCAGTGGCGTGATCACAGCTCACTGCGACCTTGACCTCCTGGGCTCAAGCAATCCTGCCTCAGCCTCCTGAGCAGCAGGGACTGCAGGTGCATGCCACCATGCCCTGATAATTTTTGTATTTTTTGTAGAGGCAGAGTTTCACCATGTTGCCCAGGCCGATCTCAAACTCCTGGGCTCAAGGGATCTGCCTGTGTTGGCCACCCAAAGTGCTGGGATTACAGGAGTGAGCCACTGTGCCTGGCCGCATGGGTCTTCTCCATGGTTTTTGTGGTGTCTATTTCATTTATTTCTCCTTCTGATCTTTAGTGTTTCCTTTTTTGTGTCAATTTTGAGCTTAGTTTGTTTTTGGTGTTTTTGTTCCTTAAGGTGCAAAACTGGTTATGTATTTGAGATCTTTCTTCTTTTCTGATGTAAGCAACTACTACAAACCTCCCTCTTAGAGCTGCTTTTGCTGTATCCCACAGATTTCGGTATGTTGTGTTCCCATTTTTATCTGTCTCAAGAAATGTTTGAATTTCTCCTTTAATTTCATCATGGAGTCATTGGTTAAGAGCATGTTGTTTACTTTTCATGTATTTGTGAATTTTCCAAAGTTTCTCCTGTTACTATTTCCAGTTTTATACCCTTGTGGCCAGAAAAGGTACTCGGATGATTTCCATCTTCTTAAATTTACTAAGGCTTGTGTCGTGGCCTAACACATTTTCTGTCTTGGAGAATGTCTCACGTGCAGTCGAGAAGAACGTGCGTTTGCTGCTGCGGCACAGAATGTTCTGTCCATGTCCTTCACGCCCATTTGCTCCGCGCTGCAGTCTCAGCCCAGTGTTTCCGTGTTGATTTTCCTTCTAGATGATCCACCCACTGCTGAAAGGGGACATGGCAGTGTCCGAGCGTCACCGTATTGCTCTCTGTCCCTTCAGATCTGCGGATATTTGCTTTACACATTTAGGTGCTCTCGTTTTGGGTGCATATGTATTCACGATTGTTATATCCTCCTGATGAAACGCTCCCTTTATCGTCATATCAGGACCGTCTTTGTCTGTTTCTACAATTTTTGACTTAAAGTCTATTTTTTAATAGTTTCTTTTCTCAGATTCTGCAGGGATGAAGAAGTAGTTGATATAAGCATAGGCCTTCTACTCTCTCGGGTTTCCATTGGCATAGATTACCTTTTCCTTTTTTCTTTTCCTTTTCCTTTATTTATTTTTTTGAGACAGAGCCTCACTCTGTCACCCAGGCTGGAATGCAGTAGTGCCATTTCGGCTTCCTGAGACCTCCGCCTCCCAGGTCCAAGTGATTCTCCTGCCTCAGCCTCCCAAGTAGCTGGGACCACAGGCACATGCCACCACACCGGGCTAATTTTTGTATTTTTAGTAGGGATGAGATTTCACCATGTTAACCAGGATGGTCTCTATCTCCTGATCTCGGATCTGCCCGCCTCGGCCTCCCAAAATGCTGGGATTACAGGCGGGAGCCCCGCACCCGGCCAGCTGAAGAAGTTTCTAAGCAAAGCATTAAGGTGCAGCTTGGTGCTCTTGAAAGCTTGTAGTGAAATTCACGAAGAGAAAAATGGTTTAAGGATGATGTTTTTAGTCAAAAGGGAATCAAAACTTAAAAGTTTGAAAACTTCTCAGCCGGCCCATGCTGAAAGGAATGAGAAAGTGTGTTCAGGAGAGAATCAGGGTGTAGCCAAGCCACCGCTGGATGAGATCGGCACAGCTGAGCCACCTCAGTGGAAGCCGCGTGCTGTCTGCGGAGACGGTGGAAGAAGGAGCCCGAGGCTGACGGTTTGGACTCCCGGGACGGCCCCATCCATCACAGACCCAGAGCGCAAGGGGCCTGGAAACAGCGTGATTTCAAAGGCAGGCTCTGCCCGGCCTGGTGGGGTGCCCTCCCCGGACTTCCTCACAGCCCTCCTCGCCGCCCAGGTGGGCTCAGCGGGTGCTGGTGGTCTATGTACCCGGCAGAGGTGTGAGGCATGGCTACCTCCACCTAGATGTCAAGGGGTGCCTCAGGAGGCTGGGAGGCCAGAGAACCACCATGGGGCAGAGGCCTCACAGAAAGGCCCCACTAGGGCAACGCCGAACAGAGCTTGGAGTCAGGGCCGCCTCCAGGACCTCCGAGCAGGGTGCAGATGGCTTAGGATTTCACACCTCCAGACTCAGACACAGAACCGTGCAGAGCCCCTCAGGGGCCGGCCTAGGCACAGGGCCATGGGCGGGGCTGCGCCCACCGTCTCTGCAAGGCCGATCCCTCGACCGCCCCAGTGGGATGGGAGAGAAGCGAGTTAGGCCGAAGAAAGACTCGTCGTGAGCCTGCGCTCATGCTGTTTGCCTACTGCCTTCGTCCTCGCTCAGGACCTCAATGCTTTCTTCCTTCCCGTCTCTCCCTTTCGGAATGGGCGCGTCTGTCCTCGGCCCGCCCACCCCTTTTGGTCTGTTAGGATGGAGCGAATGTATTTTGCATGTGAGGAAGACGTGAATTTTGCAGGGCAGAATGCTGTGGCCAGAATGTCTGTGTCCCCCCAAAATTCCTGTGCTGAAATCCTGGCCCCAAGGGGAGAGTGTCAGGAAGTGGGGTCTTCGGGGAGGTGACTGGGTCACGGTGTCAGAGCCCTCATGAATGGCGCTCGTGCTCTGATGAAACAGACCGAAGGGAGTTCATTCACCCTTCCCCCAGGCGAGGTCACAGTCCAAGTGCGACATCTGTGAACCAGAAGGCAGGCACTAGCCAGAGTCCGCCAGGGCCTTGATCGTGGACTTCCAGCCTCCGGAGCAGGGAGGCGTCGGTGTCTGTTGTGGATGAGACCCCCACGCTGTGGCATTCTGTCGTAGTAACCCCAACAGACTAAGGCCCCTGCCTTCCCCTTGCCCTTCTCTTCCCTCCTCTTCTAGCATGGCAGAGACGGCCAAGGGGTGGAGGACATGAGGACGTTCTGGAGATTGGGAAGCCACACTGAGGCACAGGCTGGAGCCCGGGAGCTGCACAAAGCTGTGGACCAGCGGCTCTGGCTTTCTAGGACACGGCAGGTGGCGGGAGTAGAGGGGAGCCCCTCAGAATGCAGGCCAGTGGCCCCATTGCTCAGGGGTGTCAGGGAAGGAGCGCACAGGGAGTGGACGGAGGCTGTCGGTGCGGCAGGAAGATCAGTCATGTGAAGCAAACACATCAATGCATTCAGGATAAAGGGGGTGGAGTTCTCCCTGCTGGGGAAGACGTTCACAGACACAGAAGTCTGAGAGGCTGGAAGGAATCCTGGGGGTTGAGTTGGTAAGAACTCTCAGCTGTTGACCGGATGCACAGATAGGTACGAGATACGGATGCGTGTCACGTACGTCTAGACACACACGTCCCTCCCAGGCTGTCCGCTGGGAGGACCCAGAGGCATCAACACCCTGGCGGCAACGAGCACACCTAGTGCCCAGACCTCGGTTTCCGAACACCATCCTTCCCTAAAAGGAACGATTCCAGGGCCGGGCAGGGGAAAGAACAAAATGAGCCTGGGACATCTTTCTGTACCGTAAAGTACAGGCTGTGTCAGTGAAGGATACGGGCACGTCAAAGGGACCCAGGGCCAGCCCAAGGGGGCGCCCATGCCTACATCAGAAACCATTTTACCATCAAAATTAAATAATTGGCCAAGCCTGGTGCTCACACCTGTAATCCCAGCACTTGGGAAGCCGAGGCTGGTGGCTCCGTTAAGGTCAGGAGTACAAGACCAGCCTGGCCAACATGGCAAAACTCCATCTCGACTAAAAATACAAAAATTAGCCGGGCGTGGTGGTGGGCACTCGGGGGGCTGAGGCAGGAGAATCGCTTGAACCCGGGAGGCGGAGGGTGCAGTGAGCCGAGATGGCACCATTGTACTCTAGCCTGGCTGACAGAGCGAGACCCAGAGGAACGCCATCCTTCGCACAGGGCTGTCCTTGTCCCCGGTGCGTCTGTGTCTTTGCTAAACGTGCTTCACACACAGTGTCTGTCACGTCCGTCTGAAATTTTACATCCTGGCATCCCCCAACATGCGCCTTTGCTGTGGCTTTCTCTCTCGCCAGCGTTTTGGGCACATGCCGGCGGGGACGGTGGTGCCGCGGGCACGTGACCCTCACATGGGTGTTAACCTGCCGCCCGCATTTGCACCCTTAGAGTCCACGCCTCACGGGTCTGGGCCGGGCCTGTGTTGCAGTTCTGGGTCCGAGTCTCACAAGGGCTGGGCAGCTTGGTCTGATGCCTCCTGGAAGCCCAGCGGCCCCTCTAAAGACACCAGCTGGAGAAGCCACGTGCACAGGGAGAGGCCCTGAGCTGCAGGGAGGACAATCGGGGAACCCAGCTGACAGCAGGATGGAGGCCCCCGCTGTCCAGGCCGCAGAGCCGCGAGGGAGGAGGGGCGGCAGGCGGAGGTCCCAGGCCTGCGGACTCACGGACAGTGGAGGACCTGCACGCGTGCCCCCACAGCTGCGTGCGGGCGTGCCGTTCACCCCGCCGCCTCCCCAGCGCGCCTCAGGGTCACGCCTCTGATGAACCTGCTGAGGATCCTCGTGCATTGCACGTCCCTCATGTTCACGAGGCCAGACGCCGTTCCCAGCTTATTGGCCATGGGACGTCTTTTGTGAAGTGTTTGTTCCGTTCTACACACCTCGCCTCCTAGGCTGACCGCCAGTTTCTCACTGGCTTGTACAAATACGCACGCGCGCACACACACACACACGTACAGAGGCAGGAGGAGACAGAGACGCGTCTCAGGTCGGCACGTCGGCCACCTACTGCCAGGCCTTGCACGCGAAGGTTTGTCGAGGGGTTCTGTGTTCACGCTCGTGAGCGGGGCTGGTCCGTCCCTTTTTCTCTTTGCCGAGTCTGGCTGTCGTGGTTTCCTGGAGCTGAATCACCGCGGGGGGAGCCGTCCCGTCACGCCTGCGGGAGAGCTTGTGTCACATGGAGTCACTGACTCCCTCAGTGTCTGGTGGAATTCCCTGCTCAGGCCACTTGTGACTGGAGGTCCCACGGCGGAAACGTTGCCAGGACAGATCCAATTTCTTTAACAACTCTGGGGTCACTCATCTTCTTCTTGTTTTAGTCTTGGTAAGTTGTGATTTTCTAGGGGTTTTCCATCTCACCTACCTCCTTTAGCGCGTTCCTTGCGCCCCGTTTTCAACATCCGCAGTCCCCAGCGCGGTCCGCTTCCCCTCCCCCCCGCAGCGGGCCCCTGCATTGTGTTGGGGCAGCGTCGTCAGAGGTGTACAAGTTTGGGACATGTTCAAAGGACCGAGAGCTGGCTTTTGTGGCCCCCGGTGGCAGGTGTGTTCCGAAGGCCTCGTCTCCCCGTGTCTCTAGCCCCTGAGCACACTGCAGACACCTCTCCTCGCAGCTCAGGCCTCCGGAGGAAGACACCCTCCATTTCTCTCGTCTGAGTCTGTGTTTCTTTCGCCTGTGTTCCTGGAGGGTATTTCCACTAGGAACAGAACTTAGGTGGGCAGTTAATCATCTCACTTCACAATTAAACTCTTGCGACATTCTGAGGATCCCAGGCCCTTGTGACTTGGCTTTTATATTTCTATGTGGAAGTCAGGTGTTCGTATGATCGGCTTATGAAGCTTCTCCGATTATGAAGTGTCCTGTTTCTCTTTAGTTTTCAGCAATGGTACTATTCAGTGCGTGGGTGCAGGTTTCTTGTATTTACCCAGCTTGGGTTTGTAACACTTCTTGAGCCGGGACTTTTTATCTGTTTTATTGTCTTTATCTCAACATCTTGAGAAGTGCCACAAAATCTATCATAACCTGGTAGCAGGGTCCAAGAATTCAATCACAGAAAATAGGGAGGGTCCCGTTACTGTGAGGCCAGTGAGAAACCGTGTTTTCCGTGTGGCCAGGACCTGGGCACGGCACTGCCCGTGTGTTGGCCAGTGGCCCACGGCGATCGAGTGAGGCTGGAAGGCCGGATGGGGCCAGGAAGCAGGTGCAGCCTGAGGTCATCACGGGGCAGAGTCTGGGGCTGGGTGAGTGGGGAGCGGGAGGGCGCTTAGGGTCTGCGCAGGGTGGGCACCTGGTGCCAGCTGCAGCCGACAGCTAACTGTTGCTTTCACTCTCCTGCGTTCCTGTTCAGGATGCTGCAGCCCTGAGCTCTGATGGGTGAAGAAAGCCCTCGCTGGCCGTGATGTACTCTTCCTGCAAAGAAAATCAAACTTTAGGTTTTAATACAAGAATTCAAGTGATTGTTTGCTTTTTCTCTCAAATATTCCTTGGAATCTTACCTATTTTATCTTGTTCTCAATTTATTTCTTTTTTCTTTTTTTTGAGATGGAGTCTCGCTCTGCTGCCCAGGCTGGAGTGCAGCTGCACCATCTCGGCTCACCGCAACCTCCACCTCCCTGCCCCAAGCAACCCCCTGCCTCAGCCTCCCGAGTATCTGGGATCACAGGCGCGCACCACCATGTCCCACTCGTTTCTTTGTATTTTTACTAGAGATGGGATTTCACCATGTTGGTCGGACTGGTCTCAAACGCCTGACCTCAGGCAATCTGCTCACCTAAGCTTCCCAAAGTGCTGGGATTACAGGTGTGAGCTGCTGCGCTCAGCCTCCCCCAGTTTATTCTTTTACAGCTCCAATTATTTTAAACTGTGCATCACGCAGTGCCTCTCCAAAGTGCTATTATTCCGAGGTCTCATGGAGCGAATTCTGCCCTTTGCCGCCTACGAGGGGTCGCCCCCAATGGGTGTGTTACCTGATGAGTTTTGAAACAGTGACTCTTGAAACTGTCTTCTAGGAGCCCTTATTTCAGGGGATTCCTTTCCCTTCATATCCAGGTGTCATCCTCTTTCCCTGGGGGCCCCAGGGATGGCACTAAGGCCAGACCACACTTTGCTGTAATGTGTGGGCTCGGCACCCCTGCAGTTGTGGAGGCAGTGTCCATTCCAGCCCCAAAGCCAGCCGAAGGTCAGGCCTGTGTGTGCATCTCAGGCCAGGTGTTTTTCTTTCTACCCAGAACCCAGGCCGACACAGGCAAAATCCCTTTTCATTCCCTGTCCTGCGGGGCACTGCACAGACAGCATGGCCCGCCCGGGGTCTTGCCTCCCTCAGGGTCTCAGTTTTATGCACCGCACCCCCGCCCCGTGGGCAGGGCTTGTCCCCCAGACCCTCAGCTAAGCACAGCAGACCGCTGCAGCACAGCAGGCCCTCAGTTCTGGGTCCCAGCACCCTCTCTGTTGGCAGCTCCAATTCACCCCGCAGAGATTCCCTCTTGCTTGTCAATTCAGCGTACTTTTCCAAGAATTCAGCTTGTCTCAGTATCTTGGAGCTCAAACTTTTGTCAAAAATAAAAGCCTCTTAAAATTCTCTCTTATCTTTTATTTCAAAGGATATTAAATAATAGTATTCACGGCTGGGTGCAGTGGCTCACACCTATAATCCTAGCACTTTGGGAGGCCAAGGCGAGTGGATCTCTTGAGGTTAGGAGTTTGAGACCAGCCTGGCCAACATGGTGAAATTCTGTCTATACTAAAAAAAAAAAAAATACACACACACACACACATATATGTATATATATATATATAATTAGCTGGGTGTGGGGGTGCACGCCTGTGATCCCAGCTATTTGGGAGGCTGAGGCAGGAGAATTGCTTGAACCCAGGAGATGGAGGTTGCAGTGAGCCAGGATTGCACCATTGCACTCCAGCCTGGACAACAAGAGCGAAACTCCGTCTCAATCAATCAATAAATCAATCAAAGCAGTACTCAGATAAAATCCGGAGCTGGCCTCAGTTTCTCTGCCCTCTGCTGGTGTGGCCTCACCCTCTGAATTGCTTCAAAAGCCCACGTTCGCCCTGCAAGACCTCTCCCATCTCAGAAGGGACCCGGGGACAGCGCGGTGCTCTCTAGCCCTGGCAGCTCCGCCATGCTTCATCCCAGGGACCGGGGATGAGGACAGGCTGGCCGACTTCCTCCTTTCCCACTCTCCGTTCGTTCGCTGAGAGCCGAACCGTCTGCATTCCCTAGGAGAGATTTGACAGGTATGTTAGCATCCAAGGCATGAAGGCAGCACAGACTCCGGCATGAATCCCCACGACTGCAGCTCACGGCTGCTCCCTGCTGGCTGCGTGTGGCCAAGGAGGTGTGCTGGCCCGACCCTCTTCCACGGGGTGCATGGAGGAGCCTCCTTGGTTCGCTTGAGCCTGGGTCTTCCTCTGGCTGCTCCCGACAAGGACAGGGCATGAGAGGGTACTCAAGCTGGCCATTTTTCTGCCCATGGCAAGAGCCCTCTGGTGGGCAGCTTTGGCTTGAAGGCAACCTGCTGGCTGGCTGAGGCTTTTTCAGAACTGTGCTGACGCTGGAAACTCTCTATGCAACATCCTTCTCGTGTCCTTGTCTCCGAGAGGACCCAAGCAGGCTGTGAGCCAAGAAACCAAACAGCACGTGTGATTCTGAGACAGGAGAGCCACCTGGAGTGCAGCGCGGGGCCTAGGTAGTCCCTGACTCGAGGCGAGGGCTGGTCACGGAGGGCTCCCTGGCGGTGGCCTGAGCGAGCATCCCAGGGCGGACTATACCTTAGCCCATGCGATGGCTCAGCGGCTGGAGGGTCTTGGGAGCAAATGCCTACAGGGACAGCCAGGCGCTAGCCATCGCCAAGTCACCCTAACCCCACGGGGGATGATGAGAAGGCCAGGAGGTGCATGAGCAGACAGGTCAAGGGTGAAGCAAGGGGCCCTGCGGAGGACGGGCAAAGCTCAGCGAAGCTCTAACGCTCAGCCGTCGCAGGGCTGTGCACCGAGGTCCGGTCCCTGAGGGGAGACCTGGAGACACAGGGGCGGACGTCGGGCAGGGCCTGCGGACACCTCGAGCCCACATCTGCAGGTGCATCTGTGCAGGTGGCAGCCACCCCACTCTGGACACACTCTGCCCTTCTGGCCTTGGGGATTTTATTATTGCTGATGTGCTGTCTTGACCCAGTTTTGAGGCCCTAGAGGCCGGTCAGCTCCCTCCTTGAGCCGCCAGCTAAGTCCACACCCAACCACTCCCTGATCGGCCCCTCACACTGCTGGGCGGCAGTGGAAGCCGCTGCTCCCCCGTCCCTGGGTGTTCCACGTGGCTCCCCCTGTGGCAGCCTTCCTCGTTCAGAGCTGTGAGTGACTGAGCACTCTGCCTTTCAGCTCTGGAGTGTCAGCATGTCGTGCCGTGCCTTACATCAAAAGAACTTGCAGATCCTATGTAATGGATGCCTGGGCCGGCCTCCAGCCCGAGCCCCAGGAGGGCTAGGCAGGGTGTCCTTCTGCTGTTGCGCAGGGTGGACCAGGGGCGAGGGGCCGGTGGCCAGCGCTGGCTCATGCTCTTGCCATGGATTAAACCTTTTCCTAGGCAGGATTTTACTGCCTTTGACTTGTTACATGTAGAACTCACTGTTATTATTTCAATTTCTATGAAAACTGGTTGTTGCCAGCACACAAAAGCAGTTTTATAAGTTCAATCACTTACCCAAAGCATCTTACTGGTTCTGTAGGTTATCAGGTGAACAAAGCCTTTGGACCTTCTCCGTGGGCACCCCTCTCTCCTGCAGGGCGGGGAGAACGTCAGCCCCTCTGACCTAACGTGCACAGCCCGGACTGCCCCCGCCTGCCCTCGCCCGCCGTGAGACTCCCCAGCGGCAGGCTGACTGGCAGCAGCGAGACAGGCATCCCTGGCTTTTTCCTGACTTGAATGCCGATTGTTAATATGTCATCAATTAATGTGCTATTTGTTCTTTTTTTAAAGTAGGTATGATTTTTTGGGTGCATTATTTTAATTCCATATTTTATTTTACTTTATTTTTTTGAGACAGAGTCTCACTCTGTCAACGAGGCTGGAGTGCAGTGGCGTGATCTCGGCTCACTACAACCTCCACCTCCCGGGTTCAAGCGATTCTCCCGCCTCAGCCTCCTGAGTAGCTGGGATTACAGGCACCCACCACCATACCCAGCTAATTTTTGTATTTTTAGTAGAGACGGGTTTTCACCATGTTGGCCAGACCGGTCTCGAACTCCTGATCTCAAGTGATCCACCCGCTTCAGCCTCTCAAAGTGCTGTAATTACAGGTGTGAGCCACCACACCTGGCCCCCTTTTATTTTAAATAGAAGATTCTATGAGAAATGGCTGCTAAATTTTGTCAAGTACTTTTTTCACTAATTACAACATAATTACATGATTTTTATACTTCAGTGTATTGATGTAATGTATTATATTATACTTCCAAATATTAAGTCATGATGGCCTATTGATCTTTAATAAATGACTGTGCATGAATTTATGGTATTTTATTTGGATGTTTGCATCCATTTTACAAAATAAATTGGAGTATTTTTCCTATACTATATCAAAATTTGATCGAAGTTACATTCGCTATAAACATGAATTGGAAAATGTTTCACCTTTTTCTATATTCTGGAATATTTTTTAAATACTAGAAGAAACCGTTCCTCACCAATTAGGAAGAAGTCAGCTTGAAAACCATTTGGTCTTGGCACATTTTGCACTAACAAATGTTAAATGGACTTGCCAATTTCTTCCTTTTTTATTGATTTACCCAAGTTTTCCACTTATTCTGGTAATGTATTTCCTCTCAATTTCCAAACTTCTTGCCATAAAAGAGTACATAATATTATATAACTCACTTAATCTTTTTATTTCTTTGTAGTCACGTCTTTGTTAAAATATGTTCCAACTTCTTGGATGCTCCTCCTTTCTAGAGGCAGAATCAGCCTTAGAGGCTCGCAGATCCCGTCCCAGACGTGAATGTCCCAGACATGGAATGTGGCAGAGTGACACCGTGTGACTTTAGACACGAGGTTGCAAAGAACAGTGCCGCTTCCGCCGTGCTCTCCGGGATCCCCGTGTGGAGGGAGAGGCCACACGCAAGGACACTCAGCGAAGACCTGCAGAGGGTTCAGCGTATGTGCCAAGAACCCAAGGCCTCCTGCCAAAGGTCTGCTGCGCCATCCTGGAGACGGGTCCCCCAGCCCCAGCCGAGCCTTCAGATCGCTTCACCCAGACGACATCGAGGCTCACTCAGCAGGATCACCTGTGCTGAAGGCTAAAATGACTCCATCTGGGATGCTAAGCCGCCACGTGGGCTTCTAATGAACCGTAGTTCTGGGCCCGTAGGTGAAAACAGCCTTCATGTGATTGTAAACTCGGAATCCCGCCCTCAAGGGAATTACAGGCCGTGGAGCAGCTGGCATCTTGCCTTTCCCTGAGGGGCGGGCCAGCTGTCCTGCGCACCCTTCTGAAGCTTCTGCTTCCTTCCCCTCTGCTACCTAAGCCCTGGGTCCGAGGGTAGCCATGCCTGGATCTTGCGGCCGCCCACACCGTGGCTTCTGTTCCCAACACACAATCGAATGTTTTTTCTGAGAAACAGGTTTGCGGGCTGGCTGCTTTGGCCCCTCCGCTCCCTCAGCCTTTGTGGGTCCGTGGCTTAGAGCTGCCGGCCACGCAGCACCACGCAGCAGGCCTTTCTGAACAACGCGCAGAAACTGTGATCACAAGGCACAGGGCTCCCGAGGGAGGTCAGGAACGCCCCGCAGCCCCCACCGGGTGTCCTCGGAGGCTCCACCAGAAGAGGCCAGCGCCACACGGAGAGGTCAGCACCCTGCGAGCGCCACGCGGGAGACACCACGTATGCTGTGCCGGCGACAGCCCCAAGAGCTCCAGCCTCGGGGGTCCCCATCTTGGACTTGCAACCAGTGACTTCGGAACACTCATAGGACACACTCAGGAGAATTACCCCAAAGAGCCCTTCCCGAATTCTTGAGCCTAAAACATGACCAAGATGAGGCAGCCGCGTTTGGCTGTAAGTCGGGGAGCGTGCCGTGTCCGCAGAGGCGGGAGCGCCTCCTTCCAAACCACAAACCCACCGTGCGCCACAGAACCCACGCCACAGAACCCACGCCACCGCCAGACGCTCTGCTGCGAGGAGTTTGGGAAATGCACTTGGCTTTCTAGTCTCTGCAGGAGGGCAAGGTGCGCCCACAGAGGACAGAACGGATGTGGTGGGGCCAGGGTGGGGACATCCCAGGCTCTGAGTCTCCGCTGAGCCAGCATGCCCATGTGGGCCAGCCCAGGCAGGGCTCCTTGCTGTCTCTGGGAGAGCTGGCCTTTCCACAGCACTAAGGACTGAACACACGACCTGTGCACAGGAGGGCTCTGGAATGGCACCTGTGTGTCTCATTCAAAAACCGTTTCACTTCACACACACTGTCCACAGTGCACCAAGAGCCTGGCTCCCAGGCTCACAGCACATCTGTGCATGTGGGGATCGTGCATACACATGCATGCATGCGATGTGCTGTGGTGTGTGTGGCATGCATGTGCACAAATGTGTGTGTCGGTGTGTCTGTGATGTGTGTGCATGTGTGTGTGGTGTGTGAATGTGTGTGTGATAGATGTGCATGTGTGTGGTGTGAATGTGTGGGTGTGTGGTAGGTGTGCATGTGTGTGGTAGGTGTGCATGTATGTGTAGTCTGTGGGTGTGTGGTAGGTGGGCATATGTGTGAGGGTGTGGTAGGTGGGCATGTGTGTGGTAGGTGTTCATGCATGTGTAGTGTGTGGGGGTGTGGTTGGTGTGCACGTGTGTGGTAGGTGTTCATGTGTGTCATGTGTGGGTGTGTAGTAGGTGTGTGCATGTGTGGTGTCTATGGGTGTGTGGTGGGTGTGTGTGGTATGTGTGGTAAGTGTGCACATGTGGGTGTGTGATAGGTGAGCATGTGTGTGATGTGAGTGTGTGTGGTAGGTGTGCATTTGCAGTGTGTGTCTGTGTGTTTGGTAGGGGTGTGTGTGTGGTGTGTGAGTTTGAGTTTGGTAGGTCTGCATGGATGCATGTGTGTTTGGTAGGTGTGCACTTGCGGTGTATGTCTATGTGTTTGGTAGGTGTGTTTGTGTGTCTATGTGTTTGGTGTGTGTGTGTTTGGTAGGTGTGCACTTGTGGTGTATGTCTATGTGTTTGGTAGGTGTGTTTGTGTGTCTATGTGTTTGGTGTGTGTATGTGTTTGATAGGTGTGCATTTATGGTGTATGTTTATGTGTTTGGTAGGGGGGTGTGTGCGTCTGTGGGATATGTGTGTG
>PVKP010045264.1:0-16242 GCA_004027715.1 Plecturocebus donacophilus | reverse complement strand
CAACAAAGAACACAAGAAACAAAGAGGGACATTACATGGTGGTGAAAGGATCAATGCAACAAGAAGAGCTAATGATCCTAAATATATACGCACCCATTACAGGAGCACCCAGATACATAGGGCAAGTTCTTAATGACTTACAAAGAGACTTAGACTCCCACACAATAATAATGGGAGACTTTAACATTACACTGTCAATGTTAGACAGATCAACGAGATAGAAAATTAACAAGGATATCCAGGACTTGAACTCAGACCTGGAACAACTAGACTTAACAAATATTTACAGAACTCTCCTCCCCAAATCCACAAAACATACATTTTTCTCAGTATCACATTATACCCATTTTAAAAGTGACCACATAATTGGAAGTAAATCACTCCTCAACAATTGCATAGCATTTCACAGGTTTAAATAAAATATTGGTTGGCTGCTTATTTGTTATTTTCATCCCCTATTCCTTCCTGTCTCCATTGTTAAGCACAATTATTGGCATAAAAGAGGTTTTTAATACCCATTTTTAGACTGTATTCTAGCCTGGGCAATAAAACAATAATCCCATTCTCTCCCTCTTTCTCTTCCTCTTTCTTTCTCTCTTTCATTCTTTTTTTTTCTTTCTTTTGCTGTTTCTTTCTTTCTCCTTTTCTCTCTTTTTCTAAAGAAAAAGAAAAGTCTTTATCTAAAAAGAAAACTCTTTTTCTAAAGAAAAAGAAAAGGAAGAAAGGAAGGAAGGAAGGAAATTCTAATAAGCAGCCACAGTTGACAATGCTTATGATAAAGCCTATAGAATTCAGATGTCTGAAGCCTATGGTCTCTTCGTCAACACAAATTGGATCAACCACTCAACTGAAATATACTTAAAAACAATTTTTTTTCTTTCCACCCAAGTCCTGCAGAACATATTAATTTTTTAATTTAAAAACAACTGGGGCAATCATCATGGTGGACGGGAGGCAGGACTAGATTACAGCTCCAACTAGGACTGACAGCAGTGTGTGGAGGCTCACAACATGAATTTTAGCTCCAGAATGACTACAAGAATAAATCAGGAATCCCGAGAGCACCCATAGACCCTCTGAAGGAAGCAGACTGGTCTTGCAGGAGCCAGGAGACACCCCAAATACTGTGAGTACCCAAACTACGTTAGTGGGAAAGGGAGACCCTCCTCTCCTGAACACACACCCCCACTGAAGAAAATGAAGGTCTAGTTTGCAAGAGAAGTTTCTGACCTCACCTGGAGCTGAGTCAATTTAGAGAGCCGAGCGAAACACAGGGGAAGAGGAAGCAGCGGGAAAGGCCTTAAGAGCTTGCTGGGTCCCCAAGCAGGCCATTTCTGCCTGGCACCAAAGGAACCCTTTGGGAGGGCAGCCAGAGGTGTGGAGGGGTGGGGTGGTGGTGCAGGGAACGCCACAGGGAGAAGGAAGTCTCCAACTGAAGTTGGTAAAAATTTGAATTGAGCAAGAAGCCTCTAGGCCAGAACCTGGGGGAGGGCAGGAATGCGGTTTGCAGACTCCACAGGCAGGAAAAGAACCAAAGCCCTGTTCTTTCACAGCTGAGAGGCAGGTAGCCTGGGGCAAGTTTTCAAGCCCTGCCTGGAAACAGACTTGGGGCTGTTAGAGGGGGCGAGGTGAGAGTGAGACAGGCTCTTTGGATTGTGTGGGAGCTGGGTGAGGCCTGTGACTGCGGCTTTCCCCTACTTCCCTGACAACTTGCATGACTCAGCAGAAGCAGCCATAATCCTCCCAGGTACACAACACCAGTGACCTAGAATCTTACCCCCATCCCCCACAGCAGCCGCAGACAGACCCACCCAGGGAGTCTGAGCTCAGATATGCCTAGCCCTGCCCCCACCTGTAGGGCCTTCCCTATCCACCCTGGTAGCTGAAGACAAAGGGCACATATTCTTGGGAGTTCTAGGGCCCTGCCCACCAATGGTTCCTCTCCACACTACTACAGCTGATGGTGTTTGGAAAGTGTCACCTCCTTGCAGGAGGCTCACCAGCACAAAAATAAAACATTAAACCACCAAAGCTAAGAACCCTCGCAGAGTCCATTTCACCCCACTGCCACCTCCATTGGAACAGGTGCTGATATCTACAGACAGTTCACATCACAAGTCTATGCAGACAACCCCCAGTACCAGCCTGGAGCCAGGTAGACTTGCTGGGTGGCTAGACCCAGAAGAGAGATAACAATCACTGCAGTTTGGCCCATAGGAAGCCACATCCATAGGAAAAGGGGAAGAGTACTACATCAAGGGAACACCCTGTGGGACAAAAGAGTCTGAACAACAGCCTTCAGCCCTAGATCTTCCCTCTGACAGAGCGTACCCAAATGAGAAAGAACTAGAAAACCAATTCTAGTAATATGACAAAACAAGACTCTTTAACATCCCCCTAAAATCACACTAGCTCACCAGCAGTGGATCCAAACCAAGAAGAAATCCCTGATTTTCCTGAAAAAGAATTCAGGAGTTTAGTTATTAAGCTAATCAGGGAGGCACCAGAGAAAGGTAAAGCCCAATGCAAGGAAATCCAAAAAATGATAAAAGAAGTGAAGGGAGAAATATTCAAGGAAATAGATAGCTTAAAGAAAACAAGAAAACCTTCAGGAAACACTGGACACATTTAGAGAAATGCAAAATACTCTGGGAAGTCTCAGCAATAGAACTGAACAAGTAGAAGAAAGAAATTCAGAGCTAGAAGACAAGGTCTTTGAATTAACCCAATCCAACAAAGACAAAGAAAAAAGAATAAGAAAATATGAACAAAGCCTTGAAGAAGTCTGGGAGGCTTAGAAGTCAACCAGACCTAAGAATAATTAGTGTTCCTTAGAAAGAAGAGAAATCTAAAAGTATGGAAAACATATTTGGGGGAATAATAGAGGAAAACTTCCCCAGCCTTGCTAGAGACCTAGATATCCAAATACAAGAAGCACAAAGAACCCCTGGGAAATTTATCACAAAAAGATCATTGCCAAGGCACACTGTCATCAGGTTATCTAAAGTTAAGATGAAGGAAAGCATCTTAAGAGCTGTGAGACAAAAGCACCAGGTAACCTATAAAGGAAAACCTATCAGATTAACAGCAGATTTCTCACCAGAAACCCTACAAGCTAGAAAGGATTGGGGCCCTATCTTCAGCCTCCTCAAACAAAATAATTATTAGCCAGGAATTTTATATCTAGTGAAACTAAGCATCATATATAAAGGAAAGATACAGTCTTTTTCAGACAAATAAATGCTGAGAGAATTCGCCACTACTAAGCCACCACTACAAGAACTGCTAAAAGGAACTCTAAATCTTGAAACAAATCCTGGAAACACATCAAAACAGAATCTTTTTAAAGCATAAATCACACAGGACCTATAAAACAAAAACACAATTTAAAAAGCAAAAACAAAAACCAAAAAAACCAAGGTACACAGGCAACAAATAGCATGATGAAAGCAATGGTAACCTCATATCTCAATACTATCATTGTATCTAAATGGCCTAAATGCCCTACTTAAAAGATACAGAACTGAAGAATGGGTAAGAACTCACCAGTCGGGCGCAGTGGCTCATGCCTCTAATCCCAGCACTTTGGGAGGCCAAGGCGGGTAGATCACCTGAGGTCAGGAGTTCAAGACCAGCCTGCTCAACATAGTGAAAACCCATCTCTACTAAAAATACAAAATTAGCCAGGTGTGGTGGTGCACGCCTGTAATCTCAGCTGCTCAGGAGGTTGAGGCAGGAGAATTGTTTGAGCCCAGGAGGCAAAGTTGCAGTGAGCTAAGATGATGCTATTGCACTCCAGCCTGGGTGATAAGAGTGAAACTCTGTCTCAAAAGAAGATAAAAAGAAAGAAAAAAAGAGCTCACCAACCAACTATCTGCTGCCTTCAGGAGACTCATAAAGACTCATATAAACTTAAAAGTAAAGGGGTGGAAAAAGCGTTTCATGCAAATGGACACCAAAAGTAAGGTAGCTATTCTTACATCAGACAATACACACTTTAAAGCAACAGCAGTTAAAAGAGACAAAGAGGGACATTATGTAACGGTAAAAGGCCTTGCCCAACAAGAAAATATCACAATCCTAAACATATATGCACCTAACACTGGAGCTCCCAAATTTATAAAACAATTACCAATAGACCTAAGAAATGAGATAGACAGCAACACAGTAATAGTGGAGGACTTCAATACTCCACTGACAGCACAAGATGGGTCATCAAGACAGAAAGTCAACAAAGAAACAATGGATTTAAACTATACCTTGTAACAAATGGACTTAACAGATATATATAGAACACTTCATCCAACAACCACAGAATACAGACTCTATTCAATAATGCATGGAACTTTCTCCAAGATAGATCATATCATAGGCCATAAAACAAGCCTCAATAAATTTAAGAAAATTGAAATTATATCAAGCACTCTCTTAGACTATAGTGGAATAAAACTGGAAATCAACTCCAAAAGGAACCTTCAAAACCACGCAAATAATGGAAATTAAATAACCTGCTCCTGAATGAGCATTGAGTCAAAAATGAAATCAAGATGGAAATTAAAAAATTATTTGAACTGAACAACAATAATGAGAGAACCTATCAAAACCTCTGGAATACAGTGAAGGCAGCGATAAGAGGAAAGTTTACAGCCCTAAACACCTACATCAAAAAGACTGAAAGAGCACAAACTGACAGTCTAAAGTGAAGGAACGTGAGAAACAAGAACAAACCAAACTCAAACCCAACAGAAGAAAGGAAATAACCAAGATCAGAACAGAACTAAATGAAATTGAAACAAACAAACAAGAAACACAATACAAAAGATAAATGAAACAAAAAGCTGTTTTGAAAAGAAGTTGAGAGACCATTAGCAACACTAACCAACAAACAAAGAGAGAAAATGCAAATAACCTCATTAAGAAATGAAACAGGAGATATTACAACTGACACCACTGAAATACAAAAGATCATTCAAGGCTACTAGGACCACATTTACACACATAAACTAGAAAACCTATAATAGATGATAAATTCCTGGAAAAATACAACAGTCCTAGCTTAAATCAGGAAGAATTAGATACCCTGAACAGACCAATAACAAGCAGCGAGACTGAAATGGTAATTAAACAATTATGAATGGAAAAAGTCCAGGACCAGAGGGGTTCACAGCAGAATTCTACTAGACATTCAAAGAAGAATTGGCACCAATCTTTTTGACACTATTCCGCAAGATAGAGAAAGAGAGAACCCTCCGTAATTCATTCTATGAAGCCAGCATCACCCTAATATCCAAAGCAGGAAAGAACATAACCAAAAAAGAAAACTACAGACTGATATCCCTGATGAACACAGATGCTAAAATCCTTAACAAAATACTAGCTAACTAAATCCAACCACATATCAAAAAGATAATCCACCATGATCAAGTGGGTTTCACACCAGGGATGCAGGGATGGTTTAACATATGCAAGTTTTCTGATACCAAATAAATGTACACAAATCAGTAGTTCTGCTATACACCAACAGTGACCAAGTGAAGAATCAAATCAATAACTCAAGCCCTTTTACAATAGCTGCAAAACAAACAAACAAAAACTACCTAACCAAGGAGTAGAAAGACCTCTACAGGGAAAACTACAAAACACTGCTGAAAGAAATCATAGATGACACAAACAAATGGAAACACGTTCCATGCTTATGGATGGGCAGAATCAATATTTAAAAATAACCATACTGCCAAAAGCAATCTACAAATTCAATGCAATCCCCATCCAACACTACCATCATTCTTCAAAGAATTAGAAAAACAATTCTAATATGCATATGGAATGAAAAAAGAGCTCACATAATCAAAGCAAGACTAAGCAAAAAGAACAAATCTGGAGGATCACACTACCTGATTTCAAACTATACGCTATGGTCACAGTCACTAAAACAGCATGGCACCAGTATAAAAATAGCGACACAGACCGATGAAACAGAATAGAGAACCCATAAATAAACACAAACACTCACAGCCAACTGATCTTCAACAAAGCAAACAAAAACATGAAGTGGGGAAAGGACACCTTTTCAACAAATGGTGCTGGGATTACTGGCTAGCCGCATGTGGGAGAATGAAACTGGAGCCTCATCTCTCACCTTATGCAAAAGTCAGCTCAAAATGGATTAAGGACTTAAATCTAAGAGCTGAAACTATAAAAAATTCTGAAGATAACATTGGAAAAACTCTTCTAGACATTGAAGCCTAAGCGGCAAGGATTTCATGACCAAGAACCCAAAAGCCAATGCAATAAAAACAAAGATAAATAGTTGGGACTTAATTAAACTAAAGAGCTTTTGCATGAAAAAAGGAACAGTCAGCAGAGTCAACAAACAGTCCCCAGAGTGGGAGAAAATCTTCACACTCTATACATCCGACAAAGGACTAATATCCAGAATCTACAAGGAACTCAAACAAATCAGTAAGAAAAAAATAAACAATTTCATCAAAAAGTGGGCTAAGGACACGAATAGACAATTCTCAAAAGAAGATATATAAATGGCCAACAAACATATGAAAAAATGCTCAACATCACTACTGATTAGGAAAATGCAAATCAGAACTGCAATGCAATACCACCTTACTTCTGCAAGAATGGCCATAATCAAAAAATAAAAAAACGGTAGATGTTGGCATGGATGCAGTGATTAGGGAACATTTCTACACTGCTGGTAGGAATGTAAACTAGAACAGCCACTATGGAAAACATTGTGGAGATTCCTTAAAGCACTAAAAGTACAACTACCATTTGATCCAGCAATCCCACTACTGGGTATCTACCCAGAGGAAAATAAGTCATTACACGAAAAAGATATTTGCACACGCACGTTTATAGGAGCACAACTCACAATTGCAAAATCGTGAAACCAACCCAAATGCCCATCAATCAACGAATGGATAAACTGTGGTATATATATACACACATATATATATGATGGTATACACTCAGCCATAAAATGGAATGAATTAACAGCATTTGCAGTGACCTGGATGAGACTGGAGACGATTATTCTAAGTGAAGTAACTCAGGAATGAAAAACCAAATATTGTATGTTCTCACTGATATGTGGGAGCTAAGCTATGTGGACACAAAGGCATAAGAATGATACAATGAGGGTGGGGCACAGTGGCTCACACCTGTAATCCCAGCACTTTGGGAGGCCAAGGCAGGTGGATCACGAGGTCAGGAGTTCAAGACCAGCCTGGCCAAGATGGTGAAACCCTGACTCTACTAAAAAATATAAAAATTAGCCAGGCATGGTGGCACTCGCCTGTAATCCCAGCTACTGGGGAGGCTGATGTAGAGAACTGCTTGAACCTGGGAGGCGGAGGTTGCAGTGAGCTGAGATCGTACCACTGTACTCCAGCCTGGGTGACAGAGCAAAACTCTGTCTCAAAAAAAATTAAAAAAAAAAAAAGGATGATACAATGGACGCTGGGGACTTGAGGTGAAGGATGGATGGGGGACGTGGGATAAAAGACTACAAATATGGTGTAGTGTATACTGATTGGGTGATGAGTGCACCAAAATCTCACAAATTACCACTAAAGAACTTATCTAACCAAATATCACCTGTACACCAATAACCTATGGAAAAAAATAAAAAATAAAATTGAAAAAATAAAAATAAAAATAACTGAGGCAAAGCATTATGACCAAAATGATAGTTTAATATTATTTTTAAAATATCAATTTTTAATTTTGATATTTCATTAGTTTGTGATTATTGATCACTGGCTGAATTTCCTTGGTTATAAGCTAAAGAGGAATCAAATTTCACAACTCCTGAGTATACAATATCCTCTCCCCTCTTCAAATTGAAAACTTGCCTGCATTAGTTTGAAAAAAATGGAAAAACTCTTTTGCCATTTGTTCTGCTGAGAAACAATTGTGAAAACCAAAAGCAAACTTTCTAAGATACAAATGCATGCAGTTTTAATTATTTTGGGTGAGTCCGGCTTATAGAAAGCTCATATTAAGATTAGATCTTTTGTTAAGCTCCAGTGATAGCCAGCACAGCATAAATGAAATTGGGGGAAGAATGGAAGAAGCAGCATATTAGAAGCAAGGATAATGAATAAGTAAGAACTATGCAGAATTTAAAAACACAAATTTTGCAGTGTTTCATGCTGAATCTCATTCTCATGAGAGAGTTTATTTCCTTCTTGATATATGTATGAATATGTTTAATTTGGTGTGCATTCAATAACTTTTTGTGAGTAAATTCTAAGCACTGCAAGATTTTACTTGAATACCATGATAATGTCCTCTAAAATTTTTGAATGTTTCTTATTAATTCCTTCATCACCCCTTTAAATCAAAGGAGCTCTGAGAAACTTAGATGAAAATCTGGTTGCTTAACTGTTCAAGTAGCCCAGATATTAAGCAGTCTAGCTATATTAATAAGGAACAATCTTAATTCATAAAACTGCACATTTTTCTTCTTTCTAGGAGTCTGAAAAAAAGAATTTAGAATTCATAGAATAAGATATTAGTACATATTCACAAAATTAAAGATTCTTTTTTTTTTCAACTTACTGTGCAATCTGGGAGTGGGATATTGCAAGCCTTTGGTCAGCACATTCAATGATTTCTTCATATGATGTAACCTTGAAAAAATAAGCTAAACCAATTATTTTTCATTCTAGAATTTTAATTTTTTTCCTTTTTTATTAGTACAAGTTGAAGTTTAATTATCTGACTGTTAATGAAAGCTTCACAACAGGCAAAACAATCTTCCTTATGTTTTGAAATCAGGAATATGAAAAAAAGAATTATAGTATGCCCATTCATCATGCAGAAAACGTGAAGTGCCAAAAAATGGACAACAGTAATGAGTCAACTATAATCCAGTTGTCTTCCAAATAAGTACTATATTCATCAACTAAGGGTTATAATTTATTTGGTTAAAGTTAATGCCGTTTTAATAAGTTAAACTAGAACACTAAGTTGGCAAGATTTAGAATTATCCTGAAAGTGAAGTAGCAATACTCAGATTTTAAATTGCCAACAGCAGAATGGATAGACACACAAAACAATCTTTGATAGCTTTCAGCTAAAAGGATAATGAGGGTGTTTTATAACGTCATTGTGAAGAAAAAGGGATCAATATAAATGTGCTACATCATCCCACAGACCCTTTTAATCTCTAAAATTCTATTAATATTTGGTATAGTTTTTAAAAGGCACAGATATTTCTGTAAGACAATTTGTACCAGGCCAGGAGCAGTGTCTCAGGCCTGTAATCCCAGGACTTTGGCAGGCCAAGGGAGGAGGAATGTTTGAGACCAGGAGATTGAGACCAGTCTAGGCAACATACTGAGACCACATCTCCACAAAAAATAAAAACAAATTAGCCAGGTGTGGTGGCGCATGCCTGTAATCCCAGCTACTCAGGAGACTGAGGCAGGAGGCTTGCTTGAGCCCAGGGGGTTGAGGCTGCAGTAAGCTATGACTGCACTGCACTGTACTTCAGCCTGGGTAACAGAGTGAGATCTTGTCTCAAAAAACAAAAGAAAAAAAGTATGTACCTTATTTATTAAGTTGCCTAAATGTCTTTGATACTTGTCATTTTCTTCAATGAGTCTGTTGCAGTGGTTTTCTTTTGACTCTAGGAGATGTCCCAATTTTGTGATCTACGGAGAAACATCAGTAAAAATACTAACCTGGAACCTGCTGTGAAAGCTATATATGGATGCCAAAAACAAATGAGAAAAGTGAGCAACACTTTATTCCAATATTCTCCTAAACTGAGTCATACCGTAGGTGAAGCATGAGATGCTATGAACCAGAAAATGGTTAGATTCCACTTAGAACAGATAAACAAAAATTATAATGGGGTTTTACCTTTTCTCTTTATACTATAAAAAGCTTTTCAAATAACTGAACACCTATTGGTACATACAAATATTTTCAGCCCCAAATCTTACTTGTTGTCTTACCATATATAGCCAATGCATACACATATTTGATTCTATATGGAGTAAAGCACTGATGTTTTCAGGTTTGAGAAATACTCTCCCTTGCATAAATGACTGCAAGTTTTTAAAAAGGTTCAGCTTAATGTAGTTCATGTTCTGACCTATGGTCCAATTTTTATTTGTAAGAAAGCCATTAAAAGTGAAAAATTATGTGACATCTAAAATTATCAGGAAATGGTATTGACAAGTTCCCCTAGTAGTTACCTTAATTTTCAAAGCAGTTATAGAAGAAAAATTAGAAATTTTTCCATGAAATAACAATGTTAAATGACTTTCAATCATCTAATGTTTTATTTTTTATTTTATTTATTTTTTTGAGATGGAGTCTCGCTCTGTTTCCCAGGCTGGAGTACAGTGGAGCAGTCTCAGCTCAATGCCTCAGCCTCCTGAGTAGATGGTATTATAGGTGCGTGCCATGACGACTGGCTAATTTTTGTATTTTTAGTAGAGACAGGGGTTTCACCATGTTGGCCAGGCTGGTCTTGAACTCCCGACCTCAGGTGAGCCTCCCACCTCAGCCTACCAAAATGCTGGGATTACAGGCATGAGCCACTGTACCTGGCCTAAGGTTTTAAATACATTTATGTGTCTGTCGTGAAGAACCGAAGAGGAATCAATAGCAGAGCAAATTTGCACCAGAAATAGCAACTTTCTTTCTCTTATATGAATAAATTAATGAGGACGATATCAAATCAGTGGTCCTACTTCTCTAACAACATACATTATTTAAGCTACTTAATGCAGTTATTATTACCTCAATTTAACAGTTGGAACCAAAGTGAAGGGCATTTAAAAGATTTTTGAGGTAGAAAATGCTAGAATCCATATTTTTCAGCTATTAATGTTGGCTCTTCTCATTGCATCTCCTCACTGGAGTAGGGAGTTCTACTCTTGGTTTCACATGCTTCATGGCACTTGCCTGAAGCAATGAGGAATTCCTTCTCAGTTCCTGTTTTTCATTATAGACTTCATAGCACACTTTTAATTCTTTAATAGCTTTCAAGATCAAAGTAACAACCCTTTTAAGCTGCAGATTGATTTTTTAAAACTTGCTAACCTCGGATTAAAGAAAGAATAGCAGGGGGAAGATCCAGGATGGCCGAATAGGAAAAGCTCTGGACTGCAGTTCCCAGCAAGAACAACGCAGAGGGTGAGTGTCCACCACATTTCCAAACAAATTTTCACTGCCCACAGGCCAGGAGAATCCCGGGCTGAAAAGCGCCATGAGTTTTCAGCATGGTGGTTTCAGCTGGTGCCGGGTTGGCTCATGGAAACTCACACAAATCTGGGCATGGTTTCAACTGGCACCTGGAACGCCTGGGAGACAGAGCCACCCATTCAACTGAAAGGGAGTGGGCAGAGACAGGGAGCCAGGTGACCTGGCTTGGCGGATAACACCCCTACAAAACAAGCAATCTGAAACACTCTGGATTGAGAGTTTTGGCAGCAAGCACAGCTGGACACAGGATAGTCCAGCTCAGTGGGGGGAAGGGTGACCACCACTACCGAGGCAGTTCACACAGCAGCTGGGCAGAGCCTGTGGCAGCTCAGCAATGCCCCTGCTGGCAGACTGTGACTAGACTACTCCGTGCGGGACAGGACATCTATGAAAAAAGGCAGCAGCACAAGAGGAACTTATAAATAAAGCTGATCTTCCTAGGACAGAGCACCTGGTAAAGAAGCGGCTATGAGTTCAGCTGCAGCAGACTTAAAAGTACCTGCCCACAGTTCTGCATAGAACAATGGAGCTCCCAGCACAGCACTTGAGCTCCTGTAAGGGACACACTGTCTCAAGCAGCTCCCTGACCCTGTATACCCAAAGAGACACCTCGTAAAGGAGAGCTCAGACCGACATCTGGCAGATATCCTTCTAGGAAGAAGATAACAGAAGAAGAAACTGGCAGCAACCCTTACTGTTCTGCAGCCCCTGCAGGTGATCCCCAGGCAAGCAGGGTCTAGAGTGGACATCCAGCAGTCCTGCAGCAGAGGGGCCTGCCTGTTAGAAGGAAAACTAAGAAACAGAAAGAAAAAACTTCATCATCAACAAAAAGGACATCCACTCAGAGACCCCATCCGAAAGTCACCAACTACAAAGACCACAGGTAGATAAATCCACAAAGATGGGAAGAAACCAGCGCAAAAAGGATGAAAACATGAAAAACCAGAAAGCCTCTCCTCCTCCAAAAGAGCACAACGCCTCACCAGCTAGGGATCAAAGATGGAGAATGAATCTGATGAATTGACAGAAACAGGCTTCAGAAGGTGGGTAATAACAAACTTCTCAGAGCTAAAAGAACATGTGCTAACCCAACGCAAAGAAACTAAGAACGTAGAAAAAAGGTTAGATGAGATGCTAACTAGAATAAGCAGCTTAGAGAAGAATATAAATGACCTGATGGAACTGAAAAACACAGCATGAGAACTTCAGGAAGCATACACAAGTTTCAATAGCTGAATCAACCAAGCAGAAGAAAGGATATCAGATTGAAGATTAACTCATTGAAATAAAACAAGAAGAAAAGAATAGAGAAAAAAGAGTAAAAAGAAACCAACAAAGCCTCCAAGAAATATGGGATTATGTGAAAAGACCTAATCTATGCTTGATAGGTGTACCTGAATGTGACAGACAGAATGAATCCTAGCTGGAAAACACTCTTCAGGATATTATCCAGGAGAATTTCCCCAACCTAGAAAGCCAGGCCACCATTCAAGTCCAGGAAATACAGAGAACACCACAAAGATATGCCTCAAGAAGTGCAACCCCAAGGCATATAATCATCAGATTCATCAGGGTTGAAATCAGGGAAAAAATGCTAAAGGCCGCCAGAGAGAAAGTTTGGGTTACCCACAAAGGGAAGCCCCTCAGACTCACAGCAGATCTCTCAGCAGAAACCTTACAAGCCAGAAGAGAGTGGGGGCCAATATTCAACATCCTTAAAGAAAAGAACTTTCAACCTAGAATTTCATATCCAGCCAAACTAAGCTTCATAAGTGAAGGAGAAAGAAAATCCTTTATGAACAAGTAATTGCTCAGAGATTTCATCACCCAGGCCTGCCTTACAAGAGCTCCTCAAAGAAGCACTAAACATAGAAAGGAACAACCAGTACCAGCCACTCCAAAAATGTACCAAATGACACAATGAAAAATGCGTCAACTAATGGGCAAAACCTCCAGCTAGCATCAAAATGGCAGGATCAAATTCACACATAACAATATTAACCTTAAATGTAAATGGGCTAAATGCCCCAATCAAAAGACACAGACTGGCAAATTGGATTAAAAGCCAAAACCCATCAGTGTGCTGTATTCAGGAAACCCATCTCATGTGCAAGGACATACATAGGCTCAAAATAAAGGGATGGAGGAAGATTTATCCAGCAAATGGAGAGCAAAAAAAAGCAGGAGTTGCAATCCTAGTCTCTGATAAAATGGACTTTAAACCAACAAAGATCAAAAGAGACAAGGAAGGGCATTACATATTGGTGAAAGGATCAATGCATCAAGAAGAGCTAATGATCCTAACTATATAGGCACCCAATAAAGGAGCACCCAGGTACATAAAGCAAGTTCTTAATGACCTACTTTTTTTTTTTGCATTTGCTGAAGAGTGATTTACTTCCAAGTATTGGTCAATTTTAGAGTAGGTGTGATGTGGTGCTGAGTAGAATTTATATTCTGTGGATTTGGGGTGGAGAGTTCTGTAGATGTCTATTAGGTTTGCTTGGTTCAGATCTGGGTTCAAGTCCTGGATATCCTTGTTGTTTTCTGATTTGGGCTATTTATTATAAATAAAGCTACAAAGACCTCTTACATCTTTGTATGAACATATGCTTTCACTCTCTCAGGTAAATATGTTTGAGTAGGAGAGGCACAGTGTCTCATGTCTATAATCCCAGTGTTTTGGGAGGTGGGAGGATTGCTTGAGCCCAGGAGTTTAAGGCTGGCTTAGGCAACATAGCAAGACTCCATCTCTACAAAAAAAAAAAAAAAAAAATTTTCATTAGCTAGGGCTGGTGATGTGCACCTGTAGTCCCAGGTATTCTGGAAGATGAGGTGGGAGACTGCAGTGAGCCAAGATTGCACCACTACACTTAAGCCTGGGTGACAGAGCGATACCCTGTCTCTTAAGAATAATAACCAAAAAAGAAAAAACAACAACAACAACTAGGAGTAGGATAATGGTAGGTGTGTGTTTAACTTTTAAAGCCACTGCCAAATATTTTCCAAAGTGGTTGTACCATTTTACATCCCAACCAGCAGCGAATGAAAGTTGCATTTGCTCCACATTCTCTCTAAGCTTTGGTACAGTCAGTCTTTTTAATTTTAGATATTCTAGAAGGGGTACAGTGGTATTCACTGTAGTTTTAACTTGCATCTTAATGATGTTATCTCTCCCACCTCTTCAGCACCTCCTTTCCTGTGTGGCCTGCCCATGTGTGCTGCAGTACAGAGGACAGACACAGATCCACAGAAGTGGTGATGGGCCTCACTGACTGCCTTGAAGATGTAGGCCCTAAGGTCAGGAATGAGTTAGGCAGAGGCTGAATGCCCATGTCGGGTCATGTCCACAGCAACAGACATTTGACACAGTAGAGGAGGAAGTCCTCTTGGAGAGCCGCTGCCTGGGCAGTGTGGATGACAGCCACCAAGAGGCAAAGAAGCCAGAATGAGGTTGACTCAGTCCAGGTGGGACTGCTCAGTCATGAGCCCTCCAGAGAAAGATATCCTGGGTTTGGTCCTCTCTGTATCTGGGATTGGTGGACACAGTTCCAAGTTAATAACATTTTAACATATTAAGTTGCTTCAATATATTATGAGGCACTGAAATCCAAATCACTAAAAAATTGAGGTCAACACATCTTGTATTTACTTTCTGTTGCTGCTATCACAAACTATCACACACTTAGTGGCTTCACACAACACAAAGTCATTATCTTACAGTTCTGTAGGTGGGAAATCTGGCACAATTGTCACTGGGCTAAAGTCAAAGTGTCAACAGGGCTATGTTCCTTTCTGGAGGCCTTAAGGAAGACTTTCCAGCTTCTTCTTCTTCTTTTTTTTTTTTAAGAAAAAGAGAGAAAAGAAGAAAGAAGGAAAGAGCAAAAGAAAGAAAAAAAGAATGAAAGAAAGAAAGAAGAAGAGAAAGACGGAGAGAGAACAAGGTTCTTGTTCTATTGCCCATGCTAGAATGCAGTCTAAAAATGGGTATTAAAAACCTCTTTTATGCCAATAATTGTGCTTAACGATGAACACAGGAAGGAATAGGGGATGAAAATAACAAACAAGCAGCCAACCAATATTTTATTTAAACCTGTGAAATGCTATGAAATTGCTGAGGAATGATTTACTTCCAATTACATGGTCACTTTTAAAATAGGTGTAATGTGATACTGAGAAAAATGTATGTTTTGTGGATTTGGGGTGGAGAGTTCTGTAAATATTTGCTAAGTTTACTTGTTCCAGGTCTGAGTTCAAGTCCTGGATATCCTTGTTAATTTTCTATCTCGTTGATCTGTCTAATGTTGACAGTGTAATGTTAGTCTCCCACTATTATTGTGTGGGAGTCTAAGTCTCTTTGTAAGTCAGTAGATTCTTCATTATGGTGATGCTCTTTACCTTTTGGTACATTTTTGGAATGGCTGATGCTGGTTGTTCCTTTCTATGTGTAGCGCTTCTTTCAGAAGCTCTTGTAAAGCAGGCCTGGTGGTGATGAAATCTCTGAGTACTTGCTTGTTGGCAAAAAATTTTATTTTTCCTTCACATATGAAGCTTAGTTTTGCTGGATATGAAATTCTAGGTTGAAAGTTCTTTTCCTTAAGGATGTTGAATGTTGGCCCCCACTCTCTTTTGGCTTGTAGGGTTTCTGCTGAGAGATGTGCTGTGAGTCTGATGGGCTTCCCTTTGTGGGTAATCCTACCCTTCTCTCTGGCTGCCCTTAGCATTCTTTCCCTCATTTCAACCCTGGTGAATCTGACAATTATGTGCCTTGGGGTTGCTCTTCTTGAGGAATATCTTTGTGCTGTTCTCTGTATTTCCTGGACTTGAATATTGGCCTGCCTTGCTAGGTTGGGGAAGTTTTCCTGGATAATATCCTGAAGAGTATTTTCCAGCTTGGATTCATTCTCTTCGTCACATTCAGGTACACCTATCAAACGTAGATTAGGTCTTTTTACATAGTCCCATATTTCTTGGAGACTTTGTTCATTCCTTTTTACCCTT
>PVKP010045263.1:0-16368 GCA_004027715.1 Plecturocebus donacophilus | reverse complement strand
CTTCTAGATATACAATCATGTCATCTGCAAATAGAGACAATTTGACTTCCTCCTTTCCTAACTGAATATCCTTTATTTCTTTTTCTTGCCTGATTGCTCTGGCTCGAACTTCTAGTACTATATTGAACAGGAGTGGTGAGAGAGGGCATCCTTGTCTAGTGCCAGATTTCAAAGGGAATGCTTCCAGTTTTTGCCCATTGAGTATGATATTGGCTGTTGGTTTGTCATAAATAGCTTTTATTATTTTGAGATACGTTCCATCAATACCTAGTTTATTGAGGGTTTTTAGCATAAAGGGCTGTTCAATTTTGTCAAAGGCCTTCTCTGCATCAATTGAGATAATCATGTGTTTTTTGTCTTTGGTTCTGTTTATGTGTGAATTACGTTTATAGACTTGCATATGTTGAACCAGCCTTGCATCCCCGGGATGAATCCTACTTGATGATGGTGGATAAGCTTTTTGATGTGCTGTTTGCAATCGGTTTGCCAGTATTTTATTGAAGATTTTTGTTCTATGTTCAACATGGATATTGGCCTGAAGTTTTTTTTCTTGCTGAGTCTCTGCTGGGTTTTGGTATCAGGATGTTATTGGTCTCATAAAATGATTTGAGAAGGATTCCCTCTTTTTGGATGTTTGGACTAGTTTCAGAAGGAATGGTACCAGCTCCTCTTTGTATGTCTGGTAGAATTCGGCTGTAATGTGGACCCTGGCTTTTTGTGGGTGGTAGGCTCTTAATTGCTGCCTCAACTTCAGACCTTGTTATTGATCTATTCAGAGTTTTGACTTCTTCCTGGTTTAGGCTTGGGAGGATGCAAGTGTCCAGGAATTTATCCATTTCTTCCAGGTTTCCTAGTTTTTGTGCATAGAGTTGTTTGTAATAATCTCTGATGATGGTTTGAATTTCTGTGGAATCTGTGATATCCCCCTTATAGTTTTTCATTACATCTATTTGATTATTCTCTCTTTTCTTTTTTATTAATCTGGCTAGTGGTCTGTCTGTTTTGTTGATCTTTTCCAAAAACCAAGTCCTCGATTTATTGATTTTTTTTAAAGGGTTTTTTTGGGTCTCTATATCCTTCAGTTCTGCTCTGATCTTAGTTATTTCTTGTCTTCTGCTAGCTTTTGAGTTTTTTTGATCTTGCTCCTCTAGCTCTTTTAATTTTGATGATAGGGTGTCGACTTTAGATATTTCCTTGCTTCTCATGTGGGCATTTATTGGTATATACTTTTCTCTAGACACTGCTTTAAATGTGTCCCAGAGATTCTGGTGTGTTGTACCTTCGTTCTCGTTGGTTTTGAAGAACATCTTTATTTCTGCCTTCATTTCATTGTTTATCTAGTCAACATTTAAGAGCCAGTTGTTCAGTTTCCATGAAGCTGTGGGGTTCTGAGTTCGTTTCTGAATTCTGAGTTCTAACTTGATTACATTGTGGTCTGAGAGACTGTTATGATTTCTGTTCTTTTGCATTTGCTGAGGAGTGATTTACTTCCAGTCGTGGTCAATTTTAGAGTAGGTGTGACGTGGTGCTGAGAAGAATGTATATTCTGTGGATTTGGGGTGGAGAGTTCCATAAATGTCTATTAGGTTTGCTTGGTCCAGGTCTGAGTTCAAGTTCTGGATATCCTTGTTAATTTTCTGTCTCGTTGATCTAATATTGACAATGGGTGTTAAAGTCTCCCTCTATTATTGTGTGGGAGTCTACGTCCCTTTGTAAGTCATTAAGAACTTGCTTTATGTATCTGGGTGCTCCTGTATTAGGTGCATATATATTTAGGATCGTTAGCTCTTGTTGCATTGATCCTTTTACCATTATGTAATGCTTAGTCTCTTTTGATCTTTGTTGGTTTAATGTCTATTTTATCAGAGACTGGGATTGTAACTCCTGCTTTTTTTATATATATATCCATTTGCTTGGTAAATCTTCTTCCATCCCTTTATTTTGAGCCTATGTGAGATGGGTTTCCTGGATACAGCACATCGATGGGTTTTGGCTTTTTATCCCATTTGCCAGTCTGTGTCTTTTGATTGGGGCATTTAGCCCATTTACATTTAAGGTTAATACTGTTATGTGTGAATTTGGTCCTGCTATTTTGATGCTAGTTGGTAGTTTTGCCCATTAGAGCAATTGCTTGTTCATAAAGGATTTTATTTCTCCTTTGCTTATGAAGCTTAGTTTGGTTGGATATGAAATTCTAGGTTGCAAGTTCTTTTCTTTAAGGATGTTGAATATCGGCCCCCAGTCCCTTCTGCCTTGTAGGGTTTCTGCCGAGAGAGCTGCTGTGAGTCTGATGGGGCTTCCCTTTGTGGGTATCCCGACCTTTCTCTCTGGCTGCGCTTAGCATTGTTTCCTTCATTTCAACCCTGGTGAATCTGACAATTATGTGCCTTGGAGTTGCTCTTCTTGAGGAATATCTTTGTGGTGTTCTCTGTATTTCCTGGACTTGAATGTTGGCCTGCCTGGCTATCTTGGGGAAGTTCTCCTGGATGATATCCTGAGGAGTGTTTTCCAGCTTGGATTCATTCTCTCCATCACATTCAAGTACACCTATCAAATGTAGATTAGGTATTTTCACATAATCCCCTATTTCTTGGAGCCTTTCTTCATTTCTTTCACTCTTTTTTTCTGATTTTGCCTTCCTGTTTTATTTCATTGAGTTGATCTTCAGTCTGATATCCTTTCTTCTGCTTGGTCAATTGGGCTATTGAAACTTGTGTATGCTTCGTGAAATTCTTGTGTTGTATTTTTCAGCTCCATGAGGTCATTTATATTCTTCTCTAAGCTGTTTATTCTCATTAGCATTTCATCAAACCTTTTTTCAAGATTATTAAGTTTCTTTGCATTGGGTTAGAACGTGTTCTTTTAGCTCAGAGAAGTTTGTTATTACCCACCTTCTGAAGCCTATTTCTGTCATTTCATCAGACTCATTCTCAATGCAGCTTTGTTCCTTTGCTGGTGAGGAGTTGTGATCCCTTGGAGGAGGATAGGCGTTCTGGTTTTGAGTATTTTCATCCTTTTTGTGCTGGTTTCTTCCCATCTTTGTGGATTTATCTACCTGTGGTCTTTGTAGTTGTTGACTTTCAGATGGGGTCTCTAAGTGGATATCCCTTCGTTGATGATGAAGTTATTTTTTTCTGTTTTTTTTTTTTCTTCTAACAGTCAGGCCCCTCTGCTGTAGGGCTTCTGGAGGTCCACTCCAGACCCTGCTTGTGTAGGAATCACCTGTGACAGCTGCAGAACAGTAAGGATTTCTGCCCGTTTCTTCTGTTATCTTAGTCCGAGAAGGATACCTGCCAGATGTCATCGTGAGCTTTCCTTTGTGAGGTGTCTCTTTGGATATGTGAGGGTCAGGGAAGTGCTTGAGGAGACAGTCTGACCCTTATAGGAGCTCAAGTGCTGAGCTGTGAGCTCCGTTGTTCTGTTCAGAGCTGCCGGGCAAGTACATTTAAGTCTACTGCAGTGGAACTCATAACCACCTTTTTTCTCAGGTGCTCTGTCGTGGGAAAGTGGGGCTTTATTTAAAGTTCCTGACATGCTTCTGCCTTTTTTCAGAGATGCCCTGCCCAGCGAGGAGGTAGCCTAGTCAGTCTGCTAGCAGAAGCACTGCTGAGCTGCCATGGGCTCTGCCCAACTGCTGTGTGAACTTCTAGTTTTGCTTATAGAGGTATAGTTAGAACTGCCTCAGTAATGGCAGACTGCCTCGGTAGTGGTGGACTACTTCTGTAATGGCAGACACCCTTCCCCCAACAGAGCTGGACTGTCCCACGTCCAGCTGCGCTTTCTGTGAAACCCTCAATCCAGAGCGTTTTAGATTTCTGGTCTTTGTGGGGGTGGGACCCGCCCAAGCCAGATCACCTGGCTTCCTGTTTCAGCCCTTTTTTCAGTTGAATGGGTGGCTCTGTCTCTAAGGCATTCCAGGCACCAGTTCAAACGGCCGCCCAGATTTGTGTGAGTTTTTGTGTGGAGACCCAGTGCACCAGCTGAAACAGCCATGCTGGAAACTCGTGGTGCTTTTCAGCCTGGGAATCTCCTGGTCTGTCAGCAGTAATAACTCATTTGGAAATACGGTGATCACTCACCCTCTGCATTGTTCTTGCTGGGAAGTGCACTCCATAGCTGTTCCTATTTGGCCATCTTTGATCTGCCCCCTTTCCATATTCTTACCAGTGTAAGTATATAATGTCTGATTCTTTTTGACTTTTATTTTATGTAACATAATGCTCTCAGGCTTTTTGTGAGATGTAGTCATAATAAATAAGTGTATTCTGTGTTCTTAGTTAATACAGTTTAGCCCAGATATTTGCCCTGACGTGCCTGGACAAGCCCATGCAAGCCTTAGATCATAGCTTATTCCTCTTCCTGATTTGGAAGTGGTTTTGCCTCTCTAAGCATTCCTCAAGTTACTTCCTCTTTTCCTTTGTTCTCCTCTGCCTTTACCTCTTTAGGAAAGTTTTTAGTTTTTAGCGAACTGGGTGTAGCCTAGACTGTGAGGTCTAGTTCGAGGCAGGGGAATCCGGACGCAGCAGTGGGGCCATGCGTTAGATATAAATAGCCCTGCCTCTGTTCAGTGTGCTCTGCTGGTGAGTGGCACCCTTGCTTCAAAAGTAAAGTTGTCTTGCTGAGAAACCTTTTGTCTAAATGGTGATTCTTCCTTGAGTGATCAGAGAATAGGCATTTATTTCCAACGTATTATAATTTTGTATGACAATATTCAACTGTGTACACTGTAAGACTGGAGTATGGCTGGGTGTGGTGGCTCATGCCTGTAATCCCAGTACTTTGGGAGGCTGAGGTGGGGGGATCACTTGAGGTCAAGAGTTCGAGACCAGCCTAGCCAACATTGTGAAATCCTGTCTCTACTAAAAATACAAAAATTAGCTGAGTGTGATGGTGGGTGCCTGTAATCCCAGTTATTCAGGAGGCTGAGGCTAGAGAATCACTTGAACCTGGGAGGTGGCGGTTGCAGTGAGCCAAGGTCATGCCACTGGCACTCCAGTCAGGGCAACAGTGGGAGACTCCATCTCAAAAAACAAAGACTGTGGAGCACAAGTTAAAAATGGATCAGTGATATGTCTGTTTCCAGTATAAAAATCTGTTTATCTGTAAGCATATGTTCCTGTATAGTTTATGATTGGTATACTTGTTCTGTTTATGTGCATACAATGGTGGTTTTACCCTATCTAGGTGAGTAGTCATTGAAATTCTCCTAATTTTACCCTCTGTTTGTAAATCTATATTTTTGTGTGTGTGGGAGAAACACTTTTGTGATTTGAAGATAGTTTCAAAAGCTGTCATACCTCTGTATCTATTTTAGATATTTTGTCAAAAACACAAACTTTACAATCTTAAATATTTTTAAATATTAAGTTTTGTCATATTATATTGATATCGTTATGCACTACATCTGCAGAATATGTTTATCTTGCAAAGGTAACACTCAATACGAATTAAACAACTATCTACATTTTCTGTTTTCTGGCCCTTTATGAAAACAATTCTGTTTTCCACTTAAAGTCAAACTGCTTTCAATGTCTCAGGTAAGTTGATTCATACAATATCAGTGTCTTCATGGCTGACTTATTTCATGTTGCATAATGTAATCATGATTTATCTTTATTATACTTGTACAGTTTTTTGCTTTTTACAAACAGTAATATTTCATCATTTTTATATTTCAAATTTATTCATTTGGTGAGAGAAATTTGCATTGCTTTCATTTATTTGCTTTGAATAACAATGCTACAATAATTACGACTACAAAAATTACTCTTCATGTGACCATGTGTATGAAAGTGTATATTTTTGCTGGATTTGATTTTATTGGTCTAGCTGTTCAGCTTTATACCCATACCAAATTGTTTTAATTCTTCAGGTTTGTATGTGTTTTGAAATCATGAGCTGTGGTGCCTCCAACATTGTTTCTCATTTTAAAAATTGTTGGGAGCTTTATTGTCCCTTGAAATTCTATATAACTAACTTTCAGGTTGCTGTTTCTAGTTCTGCAAAAAAAAAATTAATCAGAAATTTGACAGGGATTTTATTTAATCTGTAGATTACATTGAGCAGTCTAGACAGCTTCATAATATTATTTCATAATTGGAACAAGATCATGCTGAAGACTGTATTTTTATTTATTTATTGAGATGGAGTCTTGCTCTGTTGCCCGGCTGGAGTGCAATGGCATGATCTTGGCTCACTGTAACCTCCACATCCTGAGTTCAAGCGATTCTCTTGCCTCAGCCTTCTTAGTAGCTGGGACTACAGGTGTCCGCCACCATGCTCAGCTAATTTTTGCATTTTTTGTAGAAACAGGGTTTCACCATGTTGGTCAGGCTGGTCTCCAACTCTTCACCTCAGGTGATCCACCCACCTCCCAAAGTGCTGGGATTACAGGCATAAGCCACTGCACCCAGCGTCTTTATTTTTATACTGATAGGACTCCTTATACTTTCTGTGTATCTACACAAATACTTTGTAGTATCTTGGGAATTACATAAAATTTCTTAATGTTAAAATAATTATTTTAAACTTCCAAAAAGGTTGCATTTGAAAATTCTTCCTCATTACATTTGCCCTCAACTTTGTTATTGATGTACTAATCATTTTATGTTGTATATTAACAGATTATGATTGTTTCATTTTTATGCTTTTATCTTTAAAATTTTAGATTAAATGTTTTCTGCACTATTATAATGGTACAGAACCTTATATTTGTGTATATGCAAATCTCTTTCAGAAAGTTATTTATTTTCATATGATTATGTTTTATTTATGTGTTCCCATTTAGCTCATTGAGAATTATTCAGGTTAAATTAAAAAAAAACTTCTACATCATTTTCTGTGGTTTTCTGAAAAAAATTTTTTCTTTTAAGAAGAAAAAGAATAAAACAGAGAAAGAGGAAAAGAAAGGGGGAGGAGAATCTAGCTCTATTGCCCAGGCTAGAATGTAATCTAAAATTAGGTATTAAAAATCTCTTTTATGCCAATAATTGTACTTAACAATGGAGACAGGAATGAATAAGGGAAGAAAATAACAAACAGCCAACCAATATTTCATTTAAATGTGTAAAATCCTTTGCAATTATTAAGAAGTGATTTACTTCCAATTGTGTGGTCACTTTTAGAATAAGTGTAATGTGATACTGAGAAAAATGTATGTTTTGTGGATTTGGGGTGGAGAGTTCTGTAAATATTTATTAAATTTACTTGTTCCAGGTCTGAGTTCAAGTCTTAGATGTACTTGTTAATTTTCTGTCTCGTTGATCTAATATTGACAATGTTGTGTTAAAGTCTCCCGCTATTATTGTGTGGGTGTCTAAGTCTTTTTGTACATCATTAAGAACTTGCTTTATGTATCTGGGTGCTCCTGTATTGGGTGCATATATTTAGGATCATTAGCTCTTCTTGTTACTTTGATCCTTTTACCATTATGTAATGTCCTTCTTTCTTTTGGTCTTTGTTTCTATTAAAGTCTATTTTGTCAGGGATGAAAATTGCAACTCCTGTTTTTTGTTTTTTTCCCCTCCCTCTCCATTTGGTTGATGAATCTTCCTCCATCCCTTTATATTGAGTCTTTTTATGTCCTTGCATATGAGATAGGTCTGGATACAGTGTACCGATGGGTTTTGACTTTTTATTCAATTTGCCTATGTGTTTTGATTGGGACATTTAATCCATTTAGATTTAGGATTAATATTGATACATATGTGAGTTTAATACTGTCATTTAATGCTAGCTGGTTGTTTTGCCCATTAGTTAATGTAGATTCTTCATTATGGTGATACTCTTTACCTTTTTAAGTTTTTGGGATGACTGATACTGGTTGTTCCTTTCTGTGTGTAGTGCTTCTTTCAGAAGCTCTTGTAAAGCAGGCCTGGTGGTGATGAAATCTCTGAGTTCTTGCTTGTTCGCAAAAAATTTTATTTTTCCTTCACTTATGAAACTTACTTTGGCTGGATATGAGATTCTGGGTTGAAAGTTCTTTTCTTTAAGGATATTGAATATTAACCCCCACTCTCTTCTGGCTTAGGATTTCTGCTGAGAGATCTGCTGTGAGTCTGATAGGCTTCCCTTTGTGGGTAACCCGACCTTTCTCTCTGGCTGCTCTTAGTATTTTCTCCTTTATTTCAACCCTAGTAAATCTAACGATTATGTGTCTTGGGGTTGCTCTTCTTGAGGAATACCTTTATTGTGTTCTCTGTATTACCTGGAGTAGAGTACTGTCGTGCCTTACTAGGTTAGGAAAGTTTTCCTGGATAATATCCTGAAGAATATTTTCCAGCTTGGATTCATTCTCTTCGTCACATTCAGGTACACCTATCAAATGTAAATTAGGTCTTTTCACATAGTCCCATATTTCTTCGAGACTTTGCTCATTTCTTTTTACCCGATTTTCTCTAATCTCGTCTTCTCGTTTCATTTCATTAAGTTGGTCTTTGACCTCTGATATCCTTTCTTCTGCTTGATCAATTCAACTGTTAAAACTTGTGCATACTTTGTGGAGTTCTCGTATTGTTTTTCAACTCCATTAATTCACTTATATACCTCTCTAAATTGTCTTTCCAGTTAGCATTTCGTCAAACCTTTTTTCAAAGTTCTTAGTTTCTTTACGTCGGGTTAGAACATGTTCTTTTAGCTCACAGAAGTTTCTTATTCTCCACCTTCTGAAGCCTGATTCTGTTAATTCATCACACTCGTTCTCCATCAGGCCTTGTTCCGTTGCTGATCAGGAACTGCCATCCCCTGTAGGAGGAGAGGCATTCTGATTTTGGGTGTTCTCAGCCTTTTTGCACTGCTCTTTCCCATCTTTGTTAATTTATCCACCTGTCGTCTTTGTAATTGCCGACTTTCAAATTGGGTCTCTGAGTGGACGTCTAGATTGTTAATTCCCAGCGCTGGAATCTGTGTAATTTTCACTGTGGTGACCTGCTGTGCTGGCTGAAACAGCGGCGTTGAGATTCGTGGTGCGTTTCTGCCCGGGAATCTCCGGTCTGGCTTCCCTCTTCAGTCCCTTTTTCAATCAGCTGAATGGGGTACTGTGCCTTCCTCGAGCTCCAAACATCAACCAAAAGGACACCCAGTCATGTTTGAACTGAGAACCGCCTTTCCAGGGTGCCGGCAAAACAGTCACGTCAGCCAAAAGAGTTGTGCTGGTGACCCATGGGGCTTCGCTGGGAATCTCCTGGTCCGTGGGCAACAAAAATTCGTCTGGAAGTGTGGCGTCCACTCGTTCTCTGCACTTTCACTGGGAGCTACAATCCTGAGCTGCTAGTAATCAGCCATCTTGGATCTGTCTCCATTTTCTGAAAAGTTTAAAATTTGACCATGTTGTGCTAATATTTCATATGCATTATAATATTTGCTTGCTATTTGAAGATTAACAAAAAGCTATTTGTTAGAATTTTACAACCTTGCTTTGTCCTGACATAGCAACCAGTTGTCTTTGATAGAGATTATGGTAGCCTCTCATACATGTTCTAAGGATGTGTCTTGTCTGGAATTTTGTGTTTTTCAGTTGAAAGCATTTGTTCACGTTTCTTCTTAATGGTCACTTGCTCTACCTACTCTGTATTTAACAGTGCAGTCTGCTCCTGACACATTTACATTGTATCTCAGCAAACCCAAGCTGTTCTTTCAAAGTATACTACTATTTCTTTCAGCAGTCTGTATTATTGGAGACAGAAACCAGTTTTGGTAAATACCACCAAAAGCCAGAAGTAAGGATATGTGTGTATTTTTCTTTTTAAAGAAAGAAGCCAAGAATTGGCAGTTTATTTCTGAAGACACAATGCTATATTGGGGAGGAGGAAGAGCTGTGTACATGTAACAAATGTTCCTTCCTGTTCTATGTTGCTCTTGGCATTGTGCTTACCTGAGGCGTTACATACAATTAACTCATTTAGAGATTTTGCACAAAGGTATTTTGATCACTATATGTTGGTTACATGTATATATCTGTGAAGGAATTAGGGCCTACGGTATTTTGTTATGCCATTTTACTAATGTACTTTAAGTTTATGTATTAGATTTGTAAAGTATATTCATATGAATCTAGTAAGTGGAATAATTTGTCATTTTTATTTCTTTCAGTGATGTGTTCTGATCTCACCCAAGACCTTTGGCCAGTGCAGGGCATAGAAGATTCATTCCATAAACTTACACTGACAAGATATGAGAAAAGTGGACATAAGAATTTACAATTAAGAAAAGGTTGTAAAAGTGTAGATGAGTGTAAGGTGCAGAAAGGAGGTTATAATGGACTTTACCAATGCTTGTCAACTACCCCCAGCAAAATGATTCAATGTAATACATGTGTCAAAGTTTTTAATAAATTTTCAAATTCATGCAAACATAAGACAAGACATACTGGAGAGAAACCATTTAAATGTAAAAAATGTGGCAGATCATTTCCCAGGTTCCTACAACTAACTCAACATAAGGGAATACATGCTGGAGAGATACTTTACAAATGTGAAGAATGTGTCAAAACCTTTAATAGGTCCACAAGCCTTACTAAACATAAGAAATTTCAAGCTGGAGAGAAACCCCTCACATGTGAAGAATGTGGCAAAATCTTTACCTCTTCCTCAAGCTTTGACAAACATAATTCATACGAGAGAGAAACCCTACACATGTAGAGAATGTGGCAAGGCCTTTAGGAAGTCCAGAAGCCTGAATGAACATAAGAATATTCATACTGGAGAAAAACCCTACATATGTGAAAAATGTGGCAAAGCTTTTAACCAATCCTCAAGTCTTATTATACACAGGAGCATTCATTCTGAACAAAAACTTTACAAATGTGAAGAATGTGGCAAAGCCTTTACTTGGTCCTCATCCCTTAATAAACATAAGAGAATCCATACTGGAGAGAAACCCTACACATGTGAAGAATGTGGCAAAGCCTTTCATAGGTCCTCACACCTTGCTAAGCATAAGAGAATTCATACTGGAGAGAAACCCTACAGATGTGAAGAATGTGGCAAAGCTTTTAACCCATCCTCCACCCTTATATTACACAGGAGAATTCATTCTGGGCAAAAACCTTACAAATGTGAGGAATGTGGCAAAACCTTTACACGGTCCACAACTCTGAATGAACATAAGAAAATTCATACTGGAGAGAAACCCTACAAATGTAAAGAATGTGGCAAAGCCTTTAATAGTTCTACAGGCCTTATTAAACAAGAAAATTCATACTGGAAAGAAACCCTACACATGAAGAATGTGGTAAAGCCTTTACTTGGTCCTCAACCCTTACTGTACATAGAATTCATACAGGTGAGAAACATAGTTGACAACATATTCGAATGACTTTGTTTATTCCATATTCTTAAAATTTTTGTAGACATATAGTATGTATATATATTTATGGCATATATGAGTTATTTGAATACAGGCATACACCATGTAATAATCCATCAGAGTAAATTAGTTCACCACTACCTCAAATATTTATCCTTTGTATTATACAGTCGTTATATGCTTTATTTTTAAATATACGATTTTTACTACAGAACGTTTTATGATTATATTATTATATAACCATAATTTACACATTTCTGAATCCTGAATGCTTTAAAAAATTTTTATTTATTTTTGAACATGTAGCATCTTTATCCTACAAACACATACAATGACTTTATTTACCTGAAGTTAAATATATAAACATATTGCTCTAAAAATAAACCTTAAGAAAATTATGGAGCAAGCAATAGTGTTTGTGTGAGAGTTTGTACCTATTTTCCAAAGAAAATATCAATATTGGAACAAAGAAGATTCTTTTAATAAGGTGGATAATTTACTAGAAATCTAGAAACCTAAAATATTCTGAAATCAAATCTATGTTTGTGTTTAATTACCATAAAATCTAATAAATTGTTGAGACTCTTCCCCATGTAAAATTGCTTTTGTCTAGCACTCATGTTAGAGCTATAATTTTGTTTTCACTTCAAGAAGTATGTGAGCATGTTTTATAAAATTTAGTACTGCACACAAAATTTTTAGATGCAAGTTCATAATTTGTATAGTTATATTTTATCTAGTTAGAACATTTCATTTTATTGCTTTAATTGGAGAACACTATATGAGCTGTTTTCTTTAGCTGTTCCTTTCACTTTTTATGGACATAAGTAAGTGCTGGGAAATCTTTAAAGTCATGGATATGTTTTGATACGTAATTGTAGTGAACCAACAAAGTGCTGGGTGTGTAACAGATGCTCCATAATTAGACATATGCTTTCTGGAGTCAGTTTGTAGCTGCAAGTAAGAGATTGAAAATATCAGTAGTGAAGAAATGGGATTAATTCTGCATGTGGAGAGGACATCCGTTCCCAGACTGCAAAACTGACTCATTCTGAATTTAAAGAGACTTCTGTCTTTATTTTCTAATTATCTGTAGTTTTGCGATTTCTTCATTTGTTTATCCACAGCTATGTATGACTCACAGCCCCTCTCCTCCTTTGTGTTATGGCTGCAGTTTTCTCCCTGTTCTCTTCATGCCATGTAATTTCAAATGGACTTTGCAGGTTCTGGTAAGTTTAAATTTCTTTAATGTGGTAAATTGTTCCTAACTGGGCTGTTTTGAGGTTATTTATAGCTTATCAATGCAGCATTTAGATCGCTTAGATAAGTATTTTACCGTTCACAGGTAAGAGAATTAAGTCAGCATTTTTTTTTGTTCATGAAAGAAAATTTTTAGGAGATTGTAACACAAACTGTTAAGTGTAACATAAGTTAGAATAGGTAAAGAATTAATATGAGTGGGTTGCATATTGTCAGCAACATATGAAGAAACATCAGAATTTTGAAATTTCTTAAGAGTAAGTAAATATATCTTACAGGTAAATTTTTTAGGAGACAATGGTAGAGGAAGAATTGTACATTTAATTTTCTGTGACACACAGCAAAACTTATTTTTTCATGCAGAATCTTGTTTTTGAATGTGAATGTTAAGTGTTAGAAAATAGAATGGTCTCTAGATTCAAAATTTTAGAATGATCTTTTTTATCCAGATTGATACTGTAATCCTGAGGAATTTCTCTTAGAATCTACAGTTTTCATTCTTAGTCACCTAACTTTAACCAAGTCCTTGGTCACTTTCTTAGGAAAAATTTTGGAGTATGCAGCTGTTAAATTTAACATTTTCTCAGTGATTTTTAATGCAAATTCATTTAGTTTGTTCACACCATGGCCAGTTCCCCTTTAGCAATAGTTACCCTTTTAGTGTCTTCCCTATGATTACCATCAGCACTAGAAACTCCAGGTGCTTCAAGCTGAAACCAAAAGCCCTAAAGTACGTCATCTTATCTTCTTATATAGTGTTCTGGGTCTCGGACATGCTAGTATTAGAGTTTCTGTGATTATATCACAAAAACAGCACAAAAAGTATCTATTTTTGGTAATATTCAAGACAGACCAGCATTTGAAACGTTACTATCCTATGATGGTTTTTAAAATGCATTTTTAATTGACATAAAATATGTATTTATCTTGTAGAACATCGTCTTAGCATTTTTCAAAAAATACAATTCATTATTAAACTATAGTCACCATGCTCTACAATAAACAGATTCTGTAATTATTATGTATTATTTTACAGATGTCTCTCCAAATGTTCCTTTTTTCTAGATACCCAAGTATCTGGTAAGCAGCATTCTAGCGTCTGGCTTATGACTTAGCATAATGTCCTCCAAATTTATTCACATTGTTTCAAGTGACAATATTTCCTCACTTTCAATGCTGAATTATATTTCCTTGTGGATGGCACATTTTAAAAAAATGAAATAGCATTTATTGGCTGAAATTTTTCTTTAATGAAAAGATATTTCTGTATTAAAGCATGTATTAATGAAATTCGGCTTTTTACACATTTTATTAATAGTTAATTTGTACTAAACAGTAACCTTAACACTATATATGTTATCACAGTAACATTATAGCATAAGTATTGTCCTTATTTTACAGAGAAAGAAACAGAGCCACAGAGAAAAATTACTTGGTCACAATAGTGGAGCTAGTTTTAAAACACAGGCAACTCTGACTCCAGAGGAAACATTATTACAGTAAATACCCTCTTCAAGCAAAATAATTGTGTTCACCCTTCTTAGTGAATTTAAGAAAATTCAACCAATGGATACATTTTTATGTGTGTGCGTGCGTGCAAATGTACAAAATATGATATATAAACAAGAAATCCTTCCTGTATTTAATGAAACTATATAAACTCTAGAAATTGCCCTTCGATACTGACATGCACTGGGGAACACCCTTTCCTTCAGCTGTCCTTAGAGAATGTTCTCTCTTCAGGTTCACAAGGGGGCATGGTTCCAAAGGCAAGAACTCCCCAGTACCATGCCTCTGCCCAACTCTCCATCAGGGAGCTTAGAGGTCTTTAACTTTCATGCACGTGGGAAGACATCGTGGAAGCTGTTTTTCTTTTTCTCTCTCTCTGCCTAATTAAATCACTTTCTGCAAAATTCTTTGGGATTCGATATTTATGTAAGAGCCCACCGCGTCTGGCAAAGTCCTCTCCCCCATTCTTGGGTGAGTGAGGGACCAAGGGTCAGGAAGAACACAGCCCACCAGGGAGCAACCTGAGCCCATCGTCTGCAATTCGGTCACAATTCCTCACCCCTCCAGCAGTTAAGAATATAGCATAATTTTTACCTAAAGCTGTAGTCAGCAAATGCTATAATGGGATTACTCAAATATTTACTACAAATCCAAACAGTATACTATGATTTAATTGCCTTTCTAATACAAATTTCTTAATTATTTTACTCTACATTAGTTTTTTTGTGTGTCTGTTTCTCAGTTTTGCCTAGTACTACCAATTACCTTACAGCTGCCTTTCAAATAGTTTATTTATAAAACTTTATCTCTGGGAACTTCAGCTCAGCAGTCTAGAGCACATAGCCCTGACCAGAGCCCTAGAACAAGAACCACTGAGTTAGTTACTATTTATACAGATTCCAAATATGCCTTTTTAGTATCTCACAGTTATGCCATCATTTGGAAAGAAAAATGATTTTTTTTTTTTGAGATGCAGTTTCACTTTTGTTGCCCAGGCTGGAGTGCAATGGCGTGATCTTTGCCCACCACAACCGCCACCTCCCAGGTTCAAGCAATTCTCCTGCCTCAGCCTCCCAAGCAGCTGGGTGGGTTTCTTCTTGCTGAACTGGCTGAATTAAGGGGAGTGGCTTAAGGCCTAGAGGATTAATATAGACAGATGGACAGGCTTTACAAACTTGTCAAAAAAGAGGAGTTTTTGTTTGTTTACAGCTGATGGAGATGGTCTCTCCCAAAGAGACAAGAATTAGGGAGTGCTCTTATTTCTGCTGGAGGACCTGAGGAAAATAACCTCTCCCAGTTTACAGTCTTTCAGGTCCTAGGGTATATTCAGGTTTGCTAACCCATTTCTTTTTCTCTTGAGCATACTGTAGGGTGGGCAGGTTGTTAGGTAAAATTGGGATAAGGGCCATAAGGAGTTCCCCAGAAAGGGTGGTGGCCCTAGCTGCTTGGCCAACCCTCTTTCTCTAGGTAATCTTAAATCGGCACTTCTGGTAAGCCCAGCAATGAACTATAGTTTTCTGGGGTAGATGGATAGCCTGGAGTGGGTTAAAACTCTGTGACCCATATTTAATAGGCTATCCTGTGCTGTTAACAGTCCTCCTTCGGCTGAGCATGGTGGCTCACGCCTGCAATCCCAGCACTTTGGGAAGCCGAGGTGGGAGGATTACCCAAGGTCAGGAGTTAGGGAGACCAGCCTGACCAACATGGAGAAACCCCATCTCTACTAAAAATACAGAATTAGCCAAGCATGGTGGCAACATGCCTGTAACCATAAGGTTACAAATAATCCTGCCGCTGAACCCCAAATGTCCTTGGCTCATGAGCTCTATTGTGGACCTCAGGATCAACCTGCACCCCTGAAAGGCTCCCCCATGGAGGAAACCTCAACTACAGGGCCCCTTCTATGCCCAATTTCAGCAGGAAGTAAAGAGCGATTGATACCCATGTTCCAACAGGAGTTGAAGTTTCCTGTTCAGAGGGGGGAATGAGGGAATGTGTTCTCTTTCTGGGTCCACAAGGGGGTGTAGTTTTAAGGGCAAAAACTTCCCAGAGCCATACCCTTCTCCCATGCCTAGCCTTCCAGGAGTTTTAACAGTTTCTGTTTTAATTTTCCCAGGTACAGGAAAAGGTCAGAAGTCAATCACTCTAGCGGAAGTTTAAGGGAACTCTTCATTGGCCAGGGGGCTTGGAGAAGGTGGGAATTCCATATTAAAGGTCCCTGTATTCCTCAGCCAGGTGGACTTACCTCTCTGGGGTCCCCTTCCACTCTTGTGGAAGCTGCTTTTCCTCTCCTGG
>PVKP010045262.1:0-16244 GCA_004027715.1 Plecturocebus donacophilus | reverse complement strand
CTTCTTTCAAAAAAAAAAAAAAGAAAGTTAATATTAAATATTTCCCTGGATACTTATTTTTCTTGACACAATTATTATATAATATGAAGAAAATGTAATGTGGTTTACCAAGTCCCATATGGTTGTCCCCAGATCCCCAGAGTGCTGTATAAATATTGTTGTTTTCTATGAGTGCCATGACAGGAAAAGCTTGGGAGGCCCCTGCGCTTCTTAATGTCATGAGTTCTCCAGACTCATGTGAGATTCACTCACATTTTAGGGAAACTCCAGGCTGCAGTCAGTAATTTCAGTTATTCACCCTGTTTTACATCAGAAGAAAATGACTTTCTACTGCTCCCTCCCCCAGCAGCTGTTAAATAAAAGCAGCAAGAGCACCAATAAATAACATAATGAATCTCAGTAGATTCTAGTATGAATTCAATCACAGATATAAGTACACAGGTTTAATAAACATTTTATTAAAAAAATCAGAAAGCAATAGAAATGGCAACCCGGTCCTTTGAGTTTAAATGCAATCCTTCAAATGGTGGATGTCTGAGTCCATTTTCTGTTGCTTAAAACAGATTACCAGAAACCAGGTAATTTGTTAAGAAAAGAAATTTATTTCTTACCGTTATGGATGCTGAGAAGTCAAAGGTCAAGGGGCCACATCTGGTGAGGGCCTTGCTGGTGGGGATTTTCTGCAGAGTCCTGAGGTGGCACAGGGCCTCACATGCGGAGGGGACTGATTGTGCTTACGGGCTAGCTCAGGTCTCTCTTCCTCTTCTTATAAAGCCATCAGTCCCACTCCCAATAACCCATCAGCCATTAACCCATCAATCCATGAATCCATGAATGGACTAATTGATCATGAAGGCTCTGCCAATCCCCTCTGAATACTGCCACGTTGGGGATGAAGTTGCAACATGAGTTTTGGAGGGGACAAATATTCAAACCACAGGAGTGGGCAATCCAGTTGAGCAAAAATGTGGGTTCAGAGGAGATGTGGAACATATATTTCACCACAAAGCCCGAGCCACCTTGACACAAGTGAGTGGGCCTTTGCTTCTCCGTGCCAGCCAGCTTTCAGCTGGGAGACTGAGCATCTTTTTTTATATTTACTGGGCATTTGGGTTTCTTTTTCTGATCACCACCTACGCTTAGTTTTCACTTTGTCTCCTCATCTCCCTAAAGCCCCTGCTCTCAACCTGCCCGGGTAACAAGACAATTCAAGTGTTTCCCTAAACAGGTGTTTCCCTAGTAGCAAATCTGGTGCCAGCTCCACCCTTGCTACCTGGGATTACATAAATGAGAAAACAGTGAAGGCAAATGAAATGGAAGGAAGGGGGAATTCTGCCGCAGACACCAGGGGAGCCCTGCCCAGGTCACCAGGGAGGCTCAGGTGCTGATGCTAATAATAACTTGAAGGAAACAAAAACATTTCACCCCTAAAATATCCTTCGGCATATTTCGAGATGGCTGTTCAGAGGACCAGCAATCAGAACTAGTCTTGCAAAGCTGCCTTTTGTGAGGGAGATTTGCACTGTAGAGAAAACCCGGCTTGAGGCCATCACGGTTTCTCTGAGGCCTTCCCTTGCCTGCATCTAAGACGGATGAACTGAGAGGCTGACAGTTGAACATTGCATGTTCTCACTCGTGTGGAAGCCAAAAAGGTTGGTCTCATAGAACCAAGAAGTAGAACAGAGCATACCAGATGCTGGGGGAAGGGAGGACAGGAAGAGATTTGTTAAAGGATACAGAATTATAGCCAAACAGAAGGAACAGTGCTAGTGCTCTGTAACACCGTAGGGTGACTAGTCACAATAATACATTAGATAGTTTCAAACAGCTAGAAAGACGATACTGAATGTTTCCAACACAAAGAAACGATTAATATCTGAGATGATGGATATGCTAATTGCCCTGTTCTGATCGCCATACTTTTATGTATTGAAACATCACTGTGTGCCCCATGAATATAATTATTGGTTGTCAATTTAAAAAATAAAAACTAAGGAGGGGCGTGGTGGCTCACAGCTGTAATCTCAGCATTTTGGGAGACTGAGGTGGGTGGATCACTGGAGGTCAGGAGTTTGAGACCAGCCTGGCCAACATGGTGAAACCCCATCTCTACTAAATATACAGAAAAATTAGCCGGGCATGGTGGTGTGCACCTGTAGTCCCAGCTACTTTGGAGGCTGAGGCAGGAAAATCACTTGAACCCTGAAGGTGGAGGTTGCAGTCAGGCAAGATCGCACCATTGCACTCCAGCCTGCGTGACAAGAGCAAGTCTCAAAAAAAAAAAGAAAAGAAGAAATAAAATTTCTTTTTATTTCTCTCTGATTGGCTCTCTGGTTCTCCCTTATGTGCGTTTAATAAATGTGTGTGCCTTTTGTGAGCTGATTTTTCAATGAAACTTCAGAGGGTGAAGGGGAAGCTTTCCTTTGGCTCCTACAGACTCATCTCTGCAACCTCCTCTTTGCTGGAGCTCTCTCTCCAGGTGTGCCTGGAAAGAGACAGCGGCCCCTTTCCCTGAACTGAAAGTGGGTCAGACTCTCAGGTGAAATCGCTGCTTCAGGCCCCGTGGGGTCTGGCAGAGGGTAGATCTCCCCAGAAACCGCATCCTTGCTCATCCTTCCTCTTGCTTTTCCTAACCCTTGCTTTCAGGATGCTCCTAGAAACCCTCCTGGAATAAAACACTGGCCCAGGGGTCCCACTCGGCCCCGCTTCTGGGGAAGCCGGCCTGACATCGAAGCGGAAGATGGACTTTTCCTGAGGTTGAGATTTCCTGAGTAAGATTTAGAGTCGGAGGACGCCGAGAGAGGGAGAGGTGAGGACAAGGGAATCAAAACGAACACACGTGAACGTGAGAGAGGCAGTAGCTGCAGGGCAGCAATGTGGGCTGAGAAGGGAGAGCAAAAGGGAAATAGGAGAGGTGCACATTCTGTGCGTCTTACGGGGAAGAATAAATGTGCTGAGAAACTGCGGTTTCCGAGCGCAGGGAGGTGGCCGGAAAGACCTCTGACGGAGCCTGAGACGTTTGTGGCTTTGCCCTCGGCCATTTGTGGGCGGGGTACTCATTTCGACCCAGAGGACCTGGTTCTGAAGGCCGCACACCAGGTAGGGTGCCTGCCCCACCGCCCCTGACGGTCTGCGCTCCTGGGCTGTAGGACATTCTCCCGGCCGTTTCCGTTTTATCTGCTCTGACTTCCTGCCTCCACTCACCTGGGGATCGACGGTCTGCGCGCCTGGGCTGTAGGACATTCTCCCGGCCGTTTCCGTTTTATCTGCTCTGACTTCCTGCCTCCACTCACCTGGGGATCGACGGTCTGCGCTCCTGGGCTGTAGGACATTCTCCCGGCCGTTTCCGTTTTATCTGCTCTGACTTCCTGCCTCCACTCACCTGGGGATCCGTGCAGCGAATGTGGCTCATCTGATAACAGGTAGACCACATTCTAAGACCTGGTAAGTGATGACAGACTTCTCTTTTTATGTGAGATAATTGAATGAGATAATGAGTGCAAAAGGCGTCACTGAACACCAGGCACACAGTCAGTGCTCCACACATGTTAGCTATTATCATACCTTTAGCATCAGGTGGAGATGACAGCGATGAATTAAGGGTAATTAATCACACGCCTAGAGATTCAAAACCTACTAAGTCAGAGGTTTCCGGCACGCTCAGGCGAATTACCGCTTGATTTTCACAGTAACCCTATGAGATGGGTAGGGCGGAATTGTTGGGACTAGAATTCCAGGAGTTTTGAGCTGGAAAGGGCCTCAGACATTATGTCTCCCAACTCTTTTCGTTTACAAATGAAGAAACTCAAGTCTAAGGAGGAGAAATGACTTCCCAAGATTCCACGGGGAGTGAGGGGCAGTTCTAAAGTCAGTCGCATGTCTGATTCTCTTTTCCAGCAATGGGTGGAACGCAGAAGGGACAGACTAGAGGGGAGAAACCTTTTTTCAAGCTTTTGCGCTATCTCCAGGCTTTATTACAAAGGCAGGTAGAGAGGAGGAGGGGAAGATACAGATTTGAGAAAGTTTGCAGCAGTACTTGATGAACAACTTGGTATGAAAAGAGAGCGAGAAATGACAGATGACTCCGAAGTTTCTAATTTGGGCAAAGGGTAGAAGGTGATTCATTGAAACAGGAAAAATATTGAATGAAAAGCAAATGTTGGAAGGAAAATTGGTTTTTAAGGTAGTCACCCACCCAGATATCTTTCCCAGAGAATAAGCTACACTGAGGAAGGAGAAAATACAACACTAACGTAACTGCCCAAAATCATGCTTGCTTGGAGTTAACAGAATTGGGATTTAATGTGACCATTGGGCCATCCGTACATGAGATGAAAGGTAACTGAATCATCTGATTTGGAGGTCATAAGGATGCACACTTCTGTTCCTGGGGAAGCAATAATATGTATATATGTTTTAAAAATTCTTCTGTGGACAGAAATGTCTATGCCCATCCTTCGGACAAAGTGAGCTGGATTTTTCAACAGTGAACGGTTTCACCTTCAGTAGAAGACCAGGAGCCACTCGAGTCACTTCAGAATATTGTTTACCATTCTGAAGGAATGGATGAGGAGAGTGCCTCTCCTGCTTCCAGAAATTTCCTTTCAGTTGGATCATGTCTTCAGGTGACCTTAAATTTCTGTTTCACTGAATGAAAATAATCAAAGTAAGATTTACCTCCAATAAGTCAAGGGGTAAGTCAAGGCTTGTTGAGAGTATCCTAGTATAATGGATGGATGGATGGATGGTCTTTTGTTTTTTTTTTTGGTAGAGACAGGGTCTCCCTATGTTGCTCAAGCTGTTCTTGAACCCCTGGCCTCAAGTGAACCTCCTGCCTCAGCCTCACGAAGTGCTAGGATGACAGCACTTTGATTTTTAAGGTAGTCACCCACGCGGGCAGCCTTGATTTGCCTTCACAGCATTGAGCTTCCTCCTTTTGCTGGCTCTTGGTCCCCAGTCTCTGCAGGGAGATCCTGCCTGAGAGAAAAGTGGTAGCAAGCAGAATGGAGTGCTGGAGAGAGATGGGGAGTGGGAAGCAGATCGCGATGCCCACGCTCACCTGACATGAATGGGACCAAGCTCTACTCTTGAACTTTTTGACCATCTGAGCCAATTAATTCCCTTTCCTACTATAGGTGATTTGCAGTGTGATTTCCAGCACTTGTAACAACAACGGAAACCCTTACTAAAGCACTTAGGAACATTAACCTTTGAAATGTGGCTCTTGAACTTCAGTCTCTGGATTCTGTGTTGACGGGTAGGTGGTGATATAGTAGATTGGTTAGTAGCTCCCATTCCAGCCCTTCCTAGAGTGCAGAAGTTGGAAAGTTGGACATTACATTCCCATCCCCTTTGAAGCTGGAACTCTGGACGAGATTTAGATTCTGCCAGTAAGATGAGCTTGCGGGAGACCTTGATTAGAAACAGGGTCACTTGGAGACAGTGAACCTCAGGCGAGATTTAATCTGGGATGGAGTTACACAGGAGGAGAGAAGAGTGGGGTGCGGGGCTCCTGTTTTGCTGGCACAGATCGTGGTGGAGGCGGATAGCTTTTGTGCCAGTAGCTGGTGGCGGCTTTTTATTTGGAACCTTCCTCACTGGGCAGAGGCAGACCAGTTCTACTGCAGGGCTGCGGGCTCCCCACCACTGTCTCAGCTATCTGTCCTCAGAGCAAAGCCCCTTCTGCTTAAACTACTGTACTGTATTGTGCAGTTTGTTACTAAGAGTCTTGACCGGTGCTATGCAAAGTACATGTTTCTAGGGAAACAAACTGTGGACTTTGTCACATTTTCAGCAAGTTTTGTCATCCAAAAAAACTGGTTGGGTTCAGGGATAGAAAGAGGAGGAAGAGCCACTGAAAAGGAGCATAAGATCCATGAGGAAGCCCTCACCAGGCCATGCTGAGGAGGATAAATCAGAAGCAATTGTGAAAGAGGAGTGAAAATCTGAAAGTAGGCCACCGCACTTGGCAGATTCCAGAAGTGGAGGGCAGCATCCTAATTGCCATGAATGACGGGAGAATAGAGCAAGGACCGGAGATGTTTGAACAAAACATGTTCTGAAGCAAAGGAAAGAATGCAAGATTGATTTTCTGGAAGAAAGAAAAGTTTTTTCCTCCCTCTCTTCCTCCCTCTCTTTCTTCTGTTTTATTTTTATTTATTTTAGAGAGAGGATCTTACTCTGGAAATCTGCAGAAGTGGGTTTGCTGACCAAGGCGCTAGAGGACTTAGATGAAGAAAGCTGCTGCTTGAGCTGTCACTGGCATTCTGGCCAGGCTGGGATGTAGTGGCACAAACATAGCTCACTTCAGCCTCAACTTCCTGGTCTCAAGTGATCCTCCCACTTTAGCCTCCTGAAGAGCTCAGGACTACAGGTGTGTGCCACCATGCCCGGCAAATTTTTGTTTTTATTTTTTAGAGGCATGGCCTCATTATGTTGCCCAGGCTGGTCTAGAACTCCTGGGCTCAAAGCAATCCCCCTGTCTTGCCCTTCCAACTTGCTGAGATTATGGGTGTGAGCCACCACGCTGGATCTTTTTCTTCTTTTGACTGTGAGAGGCGTATGTAAGTTCATGTGGTGAAGATCAAGAGCTATGTGGCAGAAGAGGCTGAAGCTACAAAAAGAAGAGGGGTGACTCATAAAGCCAGGTCAGACAGGCAGACTCATAAAGAGGGCAGACAGGCAGAGCAGGAGCAGAGGGGGCAGGGTGTCCTCAGACAGGGCGCCTTTTACGATATTGCAACGGTGGAGGTGCAGATAGATGAGACATCAGAAGAGAGAAGCTGGGGACTCTGTGCCTGGTGGCTCTCTTTGCTGAGTGGTGTAAGAGGCGGGCCATCTGCGGAGGGGGTGAGGACAAGGTCTCCCTGCAGCCTCAAGAAGGACTGCAGAGGCTGCTTTGGAGAATGGAACAGGGCACTGGCTTAGTCAGGACTTCCCAACAGCTGGTGACAGAAAACCCTGCTCAGACTTACTAAAACAAAGAGACAGTCACTGCTTCATGGAAAGTCCAAGGGCAGGGCTGCTTTCAGGGAGGTATGCATCTAGGAGTTCAAACAGGGCCATCAGATCTTGGTTTCCTTCCCTCTCTGTTTCATTGATTCCAATTCTCAGGGGCCACTGCTTAGTCCCTGGTTCATCCTCTTAGGATGGAGCACAAAGAAAGAGAAGGGTGATTTCCTCCTGGAACTCAAGTCCAAATCTTGGCATTGACCTGGATTCAACTGATTGGGATCCTAAGCTCATCCTTAAACCAATCATCGTGGCCAGGGATCTGTCTTACTGTGATTGGTCAGCCCCTGGGACGTGTGATCGATCACCTCTGACCCAATCATTGCTGGGTGCTGAAGAGCCACATGTGGGTCACGTGTTCCATCCCATAGCACACGGCAGGAGCCACAGTCAAACTAAACTTCCCCCAAGCAGAAAGGAGATGAGGAAATCCAGGTAGGGCAGGCAAGGGCGATATGTGAACCACAGGCATTCCTTCAGGTCCAGGAGGGCTCACGTTCTTAAAGTGGAAAGGGAAGCCAGAAAGCAGGAGGGACTTAAGGTGACTGCCAGTCTGAAACAGCCCCAAGGTGACTGAAGCGAGATAGTGTACACATTAATACAAGATTATAAGCATCACTCCACCCCAGGTTAGACAGCACAAATGCATAGATGAGTCAATCAGCACAAGTCTGAGAGAGGTTTTTTTTTGTTTTTGTTTTTGTTTTTTAAGGCAGCACTTGGTAGTCAGACCTAGAGTGTGAAAGCAGAAATGTTCATAGACATATACTCAATGTAGGCAGTGTTATAGCTAGAATGGAAAGTGCTCTAAATCAGTCACAATGTACTGATTTGTGGGAAATTCTTGGGGCATGCACAGGTCATGCAACAAGTTGACAAGTTATGGCTAAGGAGCAGGTATGGGTCTTCAGCTTCTATAGGTGAATTTACTCTTGGGGAAAATGTAACTGTATGCTTTGGAATGATCCCCCAGCGGGATAAACACGGTGCATTGCTGTGAGGACTGTGAGTTTTGTGCCTTCTTGGATTTGATGTGCTCATGTTAATCACATGTAACTAAGCCAGTACTTAAAATAGATGGGCCACCAGTGAATTAGCATGTGATTTGCACAAAATCTGCTTTCGGTTTTAATTTTATGTTGCTCCCCTTAGGGTATTCTTAATAGAAGCAATAATCTTTCCTGATTCCTGATTCCCTCCCCACCCCCAGTCTCAGTTTTTCTCATTCACTCTCTACAGTAATCAAAGTATTTTCCACAAATCTACAGTTGAGTCGGAAAGAAACATTGAGCCTGATGGTGAGATGGGACAGTGAGGGCTCCAATAATCCCCATTGAACAAGTTTTGAGAATATGACCTTCAAATACAGAGATGGAGTTAATTATGTATCCCAGGAATTTAAAAACAAGAGATTTGCTTATATAAAGCAAATATTTGTATATTTTCTAAGTAATACACATTGCACCATATTTCTTAAAATGGGCATTTCACAACAACTTCCTAATACATCTCTTTGCCTGCAACCCTTCTGTATATCTAGTCTATGTGGCTGGGAGAGTCATCTTTCTCCAGAACAGCTCTGACAAGGCTTCACCTTGATCAAACACCCTGATTGCTTAGAGAATAAAGGTTGCATCTTTATGATCTTCTAGATCTTTTAAAATCTGTCCTCAAACTTCCCTTTTATTATTTTAACTTTTTATGTTTAAATGTGAAATGTTTCAGTACACTGAAGTTGACAGAAGAGTATGAGAGACATCCAGGTGCCCACAACCAAGATGAGACTGTTAATTGGTTTGCCATATTTGTTTCGATTTTTGTTTAAAGAAAGTCTTATATTCTTAGGGATTGGAGAGGGAAATCCCAGCCAACATGTTTGGTGGAGTTCAATATTAAAATATTTGATAGTTTTCCTAATCTCACGCACCACTCAACACAGTACTCCTGTTACGAGATGTGTGGGGTTTTTTTTCCCACACACCAAACAATTCAAGAGTGGACACCAGCTGGGTATCCTGTAGTTCACTTCAATTCAGTTCTGACACTATCTCCTTGGAGATAGCCTCAGATGCCGCAGGTTAAAGGCTCAGTTCCATAAGACTGCCCCTGCCCCTGTTTGAGACGCCAATCATAAGGCTCACCTGTGACCCATGCTTCTGTACAAGCAGCTATGAATTGGCGTTCCCATGGTTCCTCCTCGTATTTGATTAATTTGGTAAAGCGGCTCACAGAACTTAGGAAATATTTTACTTACGTTTGCCTATTTATTATGAAGGATATTACAAAGGATATACATGAACAGCCAGATGGAGAGATACATACAGTAAAGTATGGGAGAAGGGCCCTGAAGCTTCCATGCTGTTTCTTGGAGTGCCATCTTCCAGGAACCTCCACGTGTTCAGCAGTTCAGAAGCTCTCCAAACCCAGTCCTTTAGGGGTTTTTATGGAGCGGTCATTATGTGGATGTGACTGATTCAATCATTGGCCATTGGTGATCAACTTAACCTTCAGCCCATCTCCCCTCCCTGGAGGTTGGGCCGTAGGGCTGAAAGTGTCAACCCTCTAATCATGCCTTGGTCCAGTGACTAGTCCCCACCCTGAAGCTATCTAGAGGCCCCCCGCTACCAGTCATCTTATTAGCATACAAAAGACACTCTTATCACTGGACATTTCAAGGGTTTTAAGAGATTTTATCATTATATATTTGATAATATCACAGATCTGGTGGAGTTCTGCATCCCCATCTGGCATTCACAATGTGGAGGCCACCAGATCCCTCTCTGCTGCTCTGGACAGAATCACCACCCTGAAGTTATGTATCCTTTTCATCCATGTTTATATGTTTTTGTTAATCATATGTGTATGTATACATATGTAAAAATATGTATATATTTTTGTTAATTATATAAGCTCCTTCACTGACATATTTTCTTACTGTTTTAATTTTTGCAAAGGTGGTTTCACTTTTTATTTAATGTTTTTGAGATTTATCAACATAGGTCTAATTCATTTATTTTAACCTGCCATAGTCCCAGTGTATGGATATATCAAAATTTATAGAGCCATTCTCTCTCTCTCTCTCTTGAGCCAGGATCTTGCTCTACAAATACCTTTATGCATATTTTCTTATGCCTACAATATGAGTTTCTTTGGGGTAGTGTTTTTTTCAAAATTATGTTCTATTAACATATTTCAAAAACAATACAGATAAGTGCAGAAAGTAATAAAACAGAAAACAAAATTTACTGTTATTTAACAAACGCTTTGAAAACTTGCTGTCATGAGACACAATAGGAAATTTTCCAAGTCTCACAGTTAAGGAATGCTCTACTTCTGAAAAGTTTTGTTTTCTGTGAACCTTGTAATAATTGGGGTGCACCTTTTGCTTTGGCTGCTAAGAAGCTTGGTACCAGATTTGTAGCTCACTCTGGGAACTGTAGCTCTGTATGGCTGGCATTTTGTGTGATAATCTCTCCCTGGCTTAATTCTTTGTCCTCTGCTTTATCGTCTCAACTCTTCTCTATGTGCGTGTATTCCATGTATGTGTGTGTGCTTTCTAGAATCATTTGTGGAGTGCAGCATAAATGAATCAATGAGTAAATAAACAGATTAGTACAGCAGGACTAGACAGGGGTAGAATGGGCAGATCAAATAAGCTGTACCCATTACAGAATTCTGCCTTGAAATTAATTTCTGTCAGGACGCATTTCCCTTTCATAAATAATGTAGTTTATAATTTTATAACTTTGGCATTTTCTCCCAGGGAACTAAGCCCAACTCCATAGTATATAACCATTTCAAAGGTTAGATTGTCATGCTTTCTTGTCTTGATCAGAGTGTTAATATGTAAATCAAAAGGACAATTTATGAGCCTGCTAATGATATTCAGTGGTTAGAGGCAGGAACAACAAAAGCTGAAAAACTCTTAACATCATCTAAAAGAAACCCATTAGTCAATGGCTCCTTCTCTTTGAAAAAAAAAAAAAAAAAGATTATTCTTGTGAACGCTGTAATCTGCCTGCAAAAAGATTATATGTAAATCATATGCAAATTATCTCCACTGTGCTGACAGTGACTAAAAGCATTTATTGTATCTCACATGTTCGGCTAGCAAGAAATGTGGTAACTCGTTCTTTAATAGTACAGTATTTGGGGATCTAAGCCATTCTCTCGCCTCAAATGAATAGGACTTTATGCATCTCGCCCTAATGAACCTTTAGCGTTATGTATTGGGGTCATTTTCCTCCTCATTTTAATTACATCTTCTGATGTTCAGCCACTTCATTATAAATGTCATATTTTCTCCTTCCTTCTAATGGCAGCTATGGATCCTATAATAATGTAAAAGGTATTTTAAGTGTCTGCATTTTTCCCTGTGCCCCACTGTTCTGCCTTGGCTCTATTTGTACACACAGATTGGCTTGCAAGTTTTTAATGACTTGGCAGGTCAAAATAGTTTCTGGCAAAAAACAAAAAAAAATTTTTTTTAAAGAAACAACCAGTCATACCAGAACTTTTTTGTCTCAATTGGCCTAACCAGTCATGACAATCGCTGTCATTTTCTGGTTTAATGAACAGTGAAGTAAAAATTAAATGAATGTAAAAGCCCTACTTAAATTATTTTGATCTGGGTGGTCTTCTCACCCTTCCCAAGGCTGATTTTGCTCCATTTGATTCTATCTTAGATGTTTTCTTTCTTTCTTTCTTTTTTTAATAGAGATGGGGTTTCTCCATGTTGGCCAGGCTGGTCTTGAACTCCTGACCTCAGGTGATCTGCCCACCTTGGCCTCCCAAAGTGCTGGGATTACAGGTGTGAGCCACCGCGCCCAGCCCTATCTTTGATGTTTTCAAAGTGCGCTGGGTGTGGTAAAATTGGCCCATTGGGTGAACAGGGCTTCAAGATTGTTGAGTCTTTAAGTGCCTGTTTGCTTGTTTGAATTTCCAGCTGAATCTTGTACCACATCCTAGAATGATTCTTTTTCTTTTTCTGTTGCCCAAATAACATTAGAGGAAGATTTAAAATACAAGAAAAATCATCTGAGATCTTACTCTCTGAAAAACAATTCTTATTGTCTCTTTCAAAGGATTTGTCCACAAATGTATTTTTTACATACATTTATGGTGGAGTGGCTACCTCCAACCACTTCTTCCCCCACTTAAGAAAAAAAGGTCCTTGTATTATATGCATTCTGGACACAGATGAAACCAAATAAGCCATTTGGTCTAGTTTAGGGTTTTCCACCTCAGCTCTGTCAGCCTGTGGGCTGGATGGTTTTTGCTGTGGGGCCGTCCTGTTCATTGCAGGATGATCAGTGGCACTCCTGGCTTTTGCCCACCGATGCCAGTAGCACCTTTACTCTGGTTGTGATGGCCATAAACATCTACAAACATTGCCAAATGTCCCCTGGGGGTGGGAGGCTTCGTAAAATTGCCCCACTTGAGGACCACTGGTCTATTTTTTCTTATCTGAGGGAAATAAATGATGAGAATCAAGTCTCATGGTCTAGTCAGGAAGGCAGAATGTGGGTCCCAGTGGCCAGGCAGCGGATCCCTGAGGGCAGCATGCCAGCCTCCTTGGGCCAGTGCTTACCGTGAAGCCAGTCACGTGGGCACAGAAACCCTAGACCCTGCTCTGCCAACATTAGAAACAAATCTCTACTGGGAATGTGTGCCGTGCCAGGCTCTGGGTCTCAACCATAATCTTCTGAGGAAGGTAATGTTATCTGTGTTCTGCAGATGGGGAAACTGAGGCCCAGAAAGGGTAAGTAACTTATACACCAGTAAGTGGGGAAATCCAAGATTGAAACTCTGAGCTGTAGGATGGCTACAGCTTATATTCTACCCCCATCACTACACAGAGAGGGGTGATGTGTGAGCCAGGCCTCCGGGTGGAAGCAGGGTAGGGCTCTGTGGAGGTAAGCTGCCCACCGATTTCTGGGAAGGAAGAAAGCCAGAGGGTTTTGGTTCTGCCAGGAAACCATGCCTTTTGTTCAATTCCTGAAAGGATGTCAAGGGTTTTGTACTCTGGTTCGCTTCATTTCATGGCTGATGAAGGAGTGGATGTGGGCATCTCCGATATTCTTGTTAAACTGCACCGAGGTAAGATGAGACAGAAACACCTTTCATCTGCGTAAGGCCCAGGAGAAACCCATATGGAAGATGGAGAAGGATAAAGCCTTGGAGTCAGAGCTTCTTAGATTCCCCTGGCTGTGCAAACTGGAGCATCCCAGAGAAACAGTGAAGGAACGAAGCCTGTCATTGTTCACACTGGGGTTGATGTGTCTTGTTTCCTTCCCCAAGGACAGGGGAGAGGAGAATCCCTGAGAGAGACGATTAAGCCAAAGTTATGGGGCTTCAGAACCACATCAGCTGTCAGGCCAGGCAGGCATCCGCTGATCCCAGCTCTGTGTTTTTCAGTGTGGGGTTTGAACCTGAAGGTGTGGACAGGACTGCTTAGAGCATCAAGCAAGACATTTAGATTCTGTTTAATGGGGAGAGGAGAAGGTGTGGGGTTGACAGGTAAGGAACGTGTTGGAAGAAAGTAGGTGTTTAATGGAGAATTTTCTTGTTTCTACTGTGGGTTAGGTGTTGTGAGTCTTCTCTATGGAATCCTCAAGAAATCTTGAATAAAATATGGATTTCCCATCATTGCATCACAGAGTTGGTTTAGCCACAGATGGGAGTTGAGTCCAAATGTTAAGCCTGCTCGGAGCGGGCACAGGAGAAAACAGAGGCTGCTCATGTGGGGCTGGTCCATCCAGGTCATTTTGATGATCACCAGAGAAGAGTGGAAACAGAGTCACCAAGGTCTTCCTAAGCACCAGACACTCCACGCTACGGGCAACCAGTCCTCATCACGACTCACGAGTTAGGTGACTGCTTCCGCCATGTTACAGTTATGGGAATTGAAGCTCAGAGAAGTCATGCAACTTTCCCAAGATCAGGCAGGTAGTAATAAGCAGAGCAGAGACTGACGTCCATCTGCAATGGGCTCTAAGCTGAGGCTCTGACCTACTCCATCAAACTGCTGACTGAGGAGGAGCAGACTCGCAAATGCCTCTCTTATCAGGTTTCTTCGCAGCACAGAAGTGAGGTGAAGGAGTGAGGGTCCTCACAGGGGCTCCACACCAGCTGGGTCCTATCAGCCTCACTTTGTGGGCGATAGGGAAGGTTTTGGGAGAGACAGGCATTGCCATCCGCCCACGTCTTGTGGAGTTCCTTGTTGCAATTTCTATAGTGCTTCTCAGCCTCTCCACTCTGAGGCCCCAGCAAACACATGACTGTGCTCTGGTCTGCTAACCTCAGGGAGGTATGTAATTCTTTCAAAGAGAAAAAGCAGGGTTTAGTGACTGCCTCCAGGTGGCATCTGTCTGGGAGCTACCACGTTAGCAAGCCCATCACTTTAGCCCATCCCCAGCCTTGTGGCCAGTCTTTGCCACCCCATGCCTTGGTGTGCAAAGGGACTTCTCCAGCAGCTGATTTTGTTCTCTGAAAGCTGTGGGTGGCATATGGTCGAATATCAACCATTGGCACCAGGGAAAGCTAGTAAAGACGCTGCCATGCTTGGAAGAGACCAGAAGTCAGTGATGTCACTGTCAGCTCCTATTTGGAGGCTGAAAGGAATATATCGAAGTGAAGCAAAGAAGAATCAGGCACTCTTTCCTAGTTGGGCTTGGGGATACGGGATCAGGGACAGAAGCAGAAGCAGCACATAGGGCCAGGCCGTGAACCCGGTAGACCAGAGTCAAACTGGAGAGGCCAAGTGCACAAATCTGGAGAGCACTTGCCAAGTGTGAGGAGGCTCAGAACCCACAGAACTGTGACCCATGCTCACCATCTTCCTGGAGGGCTGGTGACGTGTGGACTCTGAAAAAGAAAGCTCACAAAGATCAATGAAAACCTTTTTGAATTCTGAGGAAGGAGAAAGTCTTCATATTTCTTAGTGTGAGTGTGTATGTGTGTGTGTGTGTGTGTGTGCACACGTGTGTGTGTATCTGAGGATTCTATAAATATTAGAAGACTAGGCTGGGTGCAGTGGCTAGGCCAGGCTCAGTAGCTCATGCCTATAATACCAGGAGGCCAAGGTGGGCAGATCACCTGAGATCAGGAGTTCGAGAGCAGCCTGACAAACATGGTGAAACCCCATCTCTACTAAAAATACAAAAATTAGCCAGGAATGGCGGTGCATCCCTGTAATCCCAACTACTCAGGAGGCTGAGGTGGGAGAATTGCTTGAGCCTGGGAGATGGTGGTTGCAGTGAGCTGAGATCATGCCATTGCACTCCAGCCTGGGTGACAAGAGCAAGAACTCCATCTCAAAAATAAAAGAAAAAGAAAGAAGGCTATATCCATATATAATCTTCTGTGTGCTATCACTTTTCTAGGTGCTAGGGATAAAGCAATGAATAATGTAAACAAAACACCTTGCTCATATGGAGATTCTGTTACATCTACAGATCTATATTACATCTACAACTATATGTATGTGTATATGTATGTATTTGTCAAATCATGTCCACTTAAACTCATACTGTGGCTAAAAAGGTATTGATAAATTGCTATTCTTTCTTTAAGAATAGATGACAAACATAACATCTAGAACATTTTTAATAGCTTTGCAAATTATGTTGCAAAACACAGAAACATTTTATTCTTGTAATTAGATCAGATATTCCCTACTATTATTTTGTTTACATCACTAATTGATTTAACAACCTTTTTTTTTTTTTAGAAAAGGAGAAAGAAAAAAGGAAACAGCAAAAGAAAGAAAGAAAAAAGAATGAAAGAGGGAAAGAAAGAGGATGAGAAAGAGGGAGAGAGATTGGGATTCTTGTTTTATTGCCCAAGCTAGAATACAGTCTAAAAATGGGTATTAAAAACCTCCTTTATGCCAATAATTGTGCTTAACAATGGAGACAGGAAGGAATAGGGGATGAAAATAACAAATAAGCAGCCAACCAATATTTTATTTAAACCTGTGAAATGCTATGCAATTCCTGAGGAGTGATTTAGTTCCAATTATGTGGTCACTTTAAAAATAGGTATAATGTGATACTGAGAAAAATGTATGTTTTGTGGATTTGGGGAGGAGAGTTCTGTAAATATTTGTTAAGTCTAGTTGTTCCAGGTCTGAGTTCAAGTCCTGGATATCCTTGTTAATTTTCTATCTCGTTGATCTGTGTAATATTGACAGTGTAATGTTAAAGTCTCCCACTATTATTGTGTGGGAGTCT
>PVKP010045261.1:0-16244 GCA_004027715.1 Plecturocebus donacophilus | reverse complement strand
GCATTCTGATTTCGGGTGTTCTCAGCCTTTTTGCACTGGTTTCTTCCCATTTTTGTAGATTTATCCACCTGTCGTCTTTGTAATTGCCGACTTTCAGATTGGGTCTCTGAGTGGACGTCCGGCTTGTTGGTGATGAAGTTTTTTCTGTTTCTTAGTTTTCCTTCGGGGGCGCTCCTTCCCCACAGAGCTGGGCCTTCCCGGGTTCAGCTGTGCTTCTCAGTCCTCAGCGCTTCCAATTGCTGTTCTCCTTGTGGGGATGGGACCGGCCGCGCCCGACCAAAAGGGCACCACCCAGTCCCGCACACTCCGCACCGAGAAGCGCCGTGCCGGCCAAAAGAGTCGCGCTGGCGACCTGCGTGGCTCCCTCTCCGGGAATCTCCCAGTCCGTGGGCATCAAATATTCGTCTGCAACTGCGGCGTCCACTCGCTCTCTGCGCCCTCACCGCGAGCCACAATCCCGAGCTGCTGCTACGCGGCCATTTTGGATCTCTCGCCGCCTGGTGATGAAGTTTTTCTGTTTCTTAGTTTTCCTTTGGCGGACGCCGGTTCCCCTCAGAGCCAGACCTTCCCGGGTTCGCTGCACCCGCTGTGAAGCTCTCAGTCCTCAGCGCTTCCAATTGCTGTTTTCCTTGTGGGGATGGGACCAGCCGAGCCCGTCCCCGTCCGTCCCGCACACTCCGCACCGGGAAGCGCTGCGCTGAGTGCCGGCAAAAGAGCCGTGCCGGCGACCCGCGTGGCTTCTCCGCCGGGAATCTCCCGGTCTGTGGGCAACAAAAACTCGTCAGAAAGTGTGGCGTCCACTCATTCTCTGTGCTTTCACTGGGAGCTACATTCCTGAGCTGTTGCTAGTCGGCCATCTTGGATCTCTCTCCTCCATGTATCTTTTGATGACGAACTTAGTTATACTAATTCTCATTCTCTCTCTTCTTCTCCCTCTTTCCACATACAGCCAGACACACACACACACACACACACAGAGAGAGTTATATGCTTGTTTCTATTTATTTTATTTGTGAACATCTCAAATATTTAGAATAAACCTAACTATACAAATATTTTTATTTTAATAGTGATGTAGTAGTCTCCTCATTACTAATGAGGTTAGCTTCTACTCAGAACAATTTTCACTATTTAATGCTTTCCTTCTAAGTGCTGAATAGATGTGCTCTATCATTCCTGTAAGAGATTCTATTCTTAAAATTGTGTTTCTTATGTTGTTGGAGGAGGACAGCAGATCACACATGAGTCTGAAGAGGCCTTGTGGAGCTCTGAAGAGCTCCTAGGCTGTGATGTTAGCATACAGAGGAATACAAAGACATACAAAGGCTTGAATACCTTCAGCTTTGGGATCCTTTCCAGCCTTTAATATCTTTGAGTGACAAAAGACAGAGTAGAGCAAGAGGTGTTGAGTGTGTAAATGTGTGTGAAATGGTAAAAAGATGAAGAACTCAGAGAGATGCAAGTTATTATGCAATAAAAACACTTCAGAACAACTGGGTTATGCCAAATGATCAACTTGCTATGCTAAGTGTTATTATACCATTTTCCTAAGTTGATGCCTAAAATTTTAAATGCAGCAACACATATTGTATCCCTTAATGTGGTAGTTTATTACTTCGTAAGAAGTGAAGAGTTACATATCAATATAAGATTCAGAACAATTTTACAGAGGTTTTTTTTTCCTTTCTATAAACAGTCTGATGTGGACAGAACTCAGCTCATCTTTCATGTAGATATAATCGGTGACAGAGTTGCAACTCCACCAAGCTGAGTCTACTTTGAAAGACATGACACTGGAGAGGTCTCTCTAGTCTTTCCTACGTCCCTGATTATACAGTTAACTATGAATAGCTGTATACATATACGCATATATATTTTTTCTTGTCAGCTGTATATCTTTGAATATGAGCTCTGTACAAGATTGCCTGGGTTTAAATCCTAACTTCATCACTAACACTAACTAACTGTGTGATTCCTGGAATGTTGCCTAACTTATCTGTGCCTCAGGTTCCTTACCGGTAAGGGTGGTGATAATAATACATATTTCATAGGACTGAGAGGATTACATGAACTAATAATGTAAGATCCTCAGAACAGGGCCCACCCCTTCCTACATATTCAGTAAGAATTATTGTCTTATACTTGCTTTCGTCTGTCTCTTCTTATAGTGCAACGTCTTTTGCCTTACAACCCTAGAAAGTGCATAAATGCAATAATTAACTGAAGTATGAATTTTTTCTGAAAATATTAAAAGAAAAAATTGATTAGGTTTAAACCTGTTTGGGTTTAAATTTTTCTTATTTCTACTGTTATAACAGCAGTTTATAATATCCTGAACTATTAAAATAATGGAGACTCATCTTAAAATATCCACTTTAAATTGCTTAAAGAGTGATGATGGACAATGATGATTCATTCATGATAAACGAATCATGTACACTTGCTCAGGATGCCCTCATTTCGAGAAAAAACAAACAGATTTCTGAGGGGGCAGCTTTGGTGGTGGCACCCTCTTTAGCTATGGGACATGAGTTTTCTTGGTGCAAAAACCAATGGACATTCAAATCATAGCTTTGCCTTTACTGTTATCAGTTTTATTCTAGTGGGGAAGTAATAAGAGAATGCCCAAAGTGGTGCTTTTATTTGCTTATTTCCTGTCCTGAAGCACCTCCTTCCTAGAAGACATAGAAATTTCTCCATCAAGCAGCAAATGTCAATTGCTTTAAAAATGTCTGCCAAATGGAAGCTGTCCTTTTGGATGCAACTCTATTGTCCAGAAGAACAAATGTAGGGGACTCTATGTGGCCCTAGAGAAGAGAATTCGCCTCTGGAAATATTCCCCACAGAATGGTAGGAAATGAGAACTTGACAAATTCCCAGCAGTGCAGGCTAGCATGGCAAATTAGGGCTGGTTGTTAGATGCTGGCCTCTCCTAAATGAAAAGAGGGATCAGCATGGAAGTACTAAAAGAAAAAAAAAGTAAGTCTGGAAATTTCTAGTTGACAGACTAGTGGCAGTGAAGCTCTGAATCATGTGCCATAGGACTGGGATTCAAGGTCACCTAATTCAAGCATGGAGAATTGACAGGGTGAGCTACTGTCTGCCTTCTAACTTTCTGAAAAGCCAAGGCACTAAAGAGGTGGGTGTGTGGGTGTAACGAGTGGTGAATTTTTAGGTCAGTAATCTATCTGGTGTGGAAATATGAGGCTACCACGACTGAAACAGACTGCAGCCAGCAGCTGGTACCCAGGGATTTTCAAAATGCTTGGTTTTGGGGAATCTTAGCTTAGCAGAAGCACAGCAGAATTCTTATGTGATTGATTGAGATTTCCCTGTTTCAGAAAGGTTTGAAATAATACAATTTTGACAGTAGCAACACCAAAGAAACGGAGATCGAGTTAAGAACCTTTAGTATATTACACCTTGATTCTTAACTTATCCTGAATTGCCTAGATCATCACAATTATCAAGACATCTTCTCTACAGTCTCATTCAATTAGACACAGATCCAGTGGTAAGTATAGGCTGGATTTGCTCATTTATTTTGTCATAATTCAACCTTCTTAGACTAGAGAAATATTCATGAAGAACAAGCCAGAGAATAGACATTATTAGCGCTTCTGCCTTTTGAGTTGGAAACTGTGCCACAGCCCTTAGAACATAAGATATCTGAAGAAGTATAACAAATTATATTTACATATAAAAGTAAAACGGCTTCTTTCACGGTAACCAAAAGACTGTTTAGAATATTGCAAGCAGGGACTTGGGGTGTGGTATTTCCATACCTGCTTGATTTTTAAATATTAAGTCAATAAGGAGTACTGAATAAAATTTTTACAATTTGGTATCTAAATTTTAATGGATTCAAATTCACAGACTTATGATTGACACTTTCTTTGATCCTTTAATTGGTAATATATAATTCACAAAGTTGGTTTTTAGTTCTACATGCTTAAGTGCCCTTTGGCTGGTATTAGTTAATTAAGGTAATTTTTACATTTTGGAATGTGTCAGAATTGGAACAAGGATGAGGTAAATTTTACTACATATTAAAGGGATTTGTTAGTAAACTAATACTATAAACATCAGAGAAGAAAATGTTTGGCATATCTAAAAGAAACACATTTTTAAAGCATTCTAGCAGTTTCCATTTATGTAAAAAATTTAATATGCTGATTTGGTAATATTCATATTCATTAAAGTATAGCTAAGAATTTTTATTTTATGTAATATCCTGGTAATGCTTATTAGTTTGATATAATAGAATACTCTCTGAATTTTAAAAGACAATGTGTTTTTATATTATTTTTTATTCAATATTTTTATTATTCCCCCATTAGTCCAATGGATGAGACTGTTTATAGTATATGAAATATAGAAGAGGATAAGTGTGCATTTTTATATTTTAATCGTTAACTGGCAATAACATTCCTTTTGCAGATTTAGACACACTTTTCTATTTCTTTTTCTTCTATGACCCCCTCCTAAACCTCTCATGACTTTGGCTGCCGAAGAAAGCAGGATAAGCAGCACGCCAGGCAGAATCTTATCAACCAGGAAAGGGAAGGTGGTGACAGACAGGCACACAGGAAGAAGTGTCTGAAAAGAATTTTAATTTTTTAAGCTAAAAGAAGAAGTTCCAATGAACTACAATATGTTGACTTTGCTAGGTCAGTTTTATTACTTTCTAAGCAAAGGGAATCCCTATTGTATCCACGTCATCATCATGTTTGAGGATTTGGGCTCAGAGACCTTACATGTTCTCTACATCTTCCTCTTTCTTATCACTTAGACAAAGACTTTCCATTGTCTCCTTCCCTTTATTTTATCGGTTGGCTTTCTTCACTGCTAGCCATACTGTTTTAGGTATCTAGCATCTCAAAGTGCAACAGCTTTCTAACTGACCTGATGTTGAATCATTTTGAACACTGACACTAAATTACTCTTCCTAAAATGCCACTTTGAGTATGCCACTTGTTCAGGATTCTAAAATGGGTCCCCACTGTCTCAGGTATCCTATAGGAGAGAATAATTCCTTAGAGAACCCAAAGCCCCAATTAATCTAACCCTCCCCTGCTCTTTCTGCCTGTATTGCTCATGATTACCACCATGTACCCTCTGCTCCATTCAGGTGGGTCTGATTACTCTCAAACATGTCTTGCCCAGCTCTCCCACAATCCCCAGTAACTTTACTTGCTTTCTCTATTTCTTTCTGACTGCCCTCTTTTCTTACTGTTGTTCTATTTAAGAAGACTTCACTTTTAGACCTAGCTCAACTATCAGCTCTTCCAGAAAATGTTTCCTAACCACACTGCCATCCCCCAGTGATATCTTCCTTCACAGAACTACTCTCACATTTGAAACCATGAATCGTGGGTATGACTAAGTGTCAACAAATGATACTGATGATGTTGTTTAGTTTGTCACATAGATACCTTGTCTCCCCTATTAGATGGTGAGTTCTGAGAGAAGGTACTTTGCCCTATATTATTATTTTTCAAAGTGCCTAACACATAGAAAGAGATCAGTTAACACTGATTGATTTCACATAAATAAATAACCATATAAACCCCAAAACGTTTACTCTGCATGCATGGCACAGAAAGGAAATGCAGAAGGGCAAATTTGGTTAGGATGATGCACAGAGGAGAAGGGTTATGTGCATTTTTATATTTTAATCATTAACAACTGGCAATACCATTCCTTTGCAGATGCAGACACAATTTTCAATTTCTTTTTCTTTCTATGACCTACTCCTAAGCCTGAGAGAGGATCATGAGAGAAGGATTACAATGAGTCTCACTGCCAAACACCAGGAGTTAGTACAAAATGAATTTCTGATGTTAATAATAATGTAACTGACCTCACAGATTCTTTTTTCCCAGAAGAAGAGATTATGGCTTTAGGCAACAGGTAAAATGATTGTGAAAAAGTCTTACTTTTTGCATACCCAGGGAATCAATCCCTTGAAACTTAGACATCGGGACACAGGAAAACTGGCTGTGTGGTGCAGTGGAAAGAAAGAATGCATTTTTAGAGTGGTTTAACTGTCTGCTACGCATTTCTTAGACATGCATTTTGGGGAAGATACGTAACCTCCTGGAGCCTCCACTACATCACCTGTAACCCTGAAGGATGGCTGTGTGGATCTGCAGTGACATATGTAAAATATCTGGCACCATGCCTGGCATGTAATAGGCCTGCTTGTTAAAATGTAGCTGCTTTGATAGTTTTTTCTGTACTGCCTGCAGCATATTCACAGTTAGTTGGTGTGCAACCTGTTTGTCTTTCCTCTTTTCTCCACAGCTACCAAGGAAGCAAGATCAGAAAAATTTTGATATTCTACTGTGGTTTCTAATAGCAGAGCTTTGCATGCTCAGTATTCTGGGGGAGATAATCTGTTGATTTTAGCATGTGACTGAGCTATTAGCTTCAAGTATAAGATCGATAGGGGATCTCAGGAAAGGTCACGGGGCCATGTTTGGTCACCCAGATATGCAACAGCTAGCCATGTTTCAGTAGAACTTTGGGTTTTGTTTGCTAGTGTCAATCACTACACAACAGTTTAAAGGGGTTGTATTGACTTATTCATCTAAAAGATCTCACATAAAATACTAATGTTTCCATCTAATATCTTTTCATTAGATATTTTAATGACCAAACTAGATCTAGCATGTCCAATCTGTCTAGCTTTTTGCTAGCTTTACTTTAAAACATTGTTTCTCCCCACTCCCCTCTTTTTTTTTTTGCTATCCTGAGGAAAGTTTTTTCAATCAAATGTATCTTCTCCAGCTATGTGTAAACAGAGAGTGGCATGAGAAAAACTTCTGAGTCTATAGATTTGTTTCAACTATATTCGTCCTTCACTTTGAAGACAGTCATTTCCTCCATAATAATGGCAATGAAAACATTACTTCTTAAATCTAGTAATTCTCCTAGCTTAGGAAAATACAAACTATTGGCAAAGAGGAATTTACCAGCAAGGTAATAATTAAGCTTAAGCTGTGGGACTCTCACTCACACAGGTCTCTTTCAAGCCACATGTTCACATAATTGTATGTTTTAAAAAATTTGCCAAGGTAAAATATTTCTAGATTCTTTTTCTTAAAGAGTCTCCAATAAAACATGATCTGTCCTGGATATTCATCAAATTATGCAGGCCTTCTCAAACCTCCCTACTGCGTTTCAGATTTCATTCTGTTTCACATGGCTTAGATTGTGTCAGTCAGTAACTAATGCTTGGAAATCATTGTTATAGAGAGATATTCCTTATACTTTTTTGTAACAAAATTTATTGTATGAACCAAGTGAAAAACTGTTTCTCAAAGTATATCACATAAGTAACTGCAATCTATTATATAATAATTGTTCAGTTAAGCACTTTTAATTCCTTTGATGATCTGTGATACTAAGTTTTCTCTCTCATTATGAAATATTATTAGAAAACAATTTCAGAAAGTCACACTGAAATGAAAAAAGGGTATTTGAAAATATACAATAACCTTAAGGTAAGATGCTTACCTATGTCTAAAATCTTTATTTCTTGGTGGAAGCAGATAAAAAAGGTAAAAAAAAGAAAGCACAGTTAGAAAAGGCTTCTAAAATACAACGAGTTGAATTCTGAGATTTTAATTATTTGTATGGAAAATTGTCAACTTGACAAAAATGATACTGGAAATGAATTATGTAGTCAAGGGCTTACCAAATAACTTACAGAATAGAATGATTTAATAATCACACATAAATGAACAAAGCAAAGACAATATATTACTTTTACTACTGGCATTATGGCTAATGGATTAACCCAAGCTGAAGATCCAATATTCTAGTTAAAAGTTGTAGCCTTAAATTCATTTAATATCAGGTCCTGAAATCGCAGGGAAATATTATACGCCTTAATTTCAACCACTGTGAAATAAAAGAGCTACATCTATGTCACAGGGCTATTCTAAAGAAAACAAAAGAGATTTAAGAGAGTCACACTGAAATGTGAAAAAGATATTTGAAGACATACAATAGCCTAAAGCTCTATCCTTTTAGAGCACAGAAAATTCACTGACATTAGTAAGATATTTTATATACTGGCTGACTTTAAGCTCTTTAATACATTTACAATACAGTATATATGTGTTGTGCTTCTAACTTAAGTAAGAATTTGACTTCTTTCTGGGAAAAATTTTAAACCTGGGATGGTATTTTTATGTGAATAAATTAGTACATCAAACTAAACATTTTTTTAAAAATGCACGTTTAGCTTTCATTAAAAGCCCAAATTTAGGAAAGACATACCTTAGTTCTAAGACACTTGTCACGTTTCCAGAAGGGAATATCCGACGCACATAGTTGAAATCACCTACATATAGACTGCCGTCGATCCCACAGGCGAGCGCCACTGGGGCCAGTAGCTTATTACCATCAGCTTGACCATTGCAACTGGGGCAGGAAATGCTGCGCCTTCGCCCATTGCCCATGATACTACTCACAACTGGAGGCTGCTGGGAGATAAACTGGTTTTCCCCATTTCCCTTGTATAGTATACCTAGAAGAAATAAAGTGCGTTTTTCCTTATGATGCAAAAGTGTAAAGGTGAAAAGCAAAAAAGCAAACATGTTCATTACTGAGTGCCTTCTAGGTCTGGATTAAGACATTCTTTTTTTTTGGGTGGGGGGCAAAGTCTTGCTTCTTCACCCCGGCTGGACTGCAGTTGCGTGATCTCAGCTCACTGCAACCTCCGCCTCCTGGGTTCAAGCAATTCTCCTGCCTCAGCCTCCCAAGAAGCTGGGATTATAGGCATGTGCCGGCACACCAGCTAATTTTTGTATTTTTAGTACAGATGGAGTTTCACCATGTTGGCCAGGTTGTTCTCAAACTCTTGACCTCAAATAATCTGCCCGCCTTAGCCTCCCAAAGTGCTGGGATTACAGGCGTGAGCAACCGCACCTGGCCAAGACATTCTTATTTGAAGCTCCATTGGAAAGAATTCTATTCAACTACCTAGTGTAAAATATTACATGATAAAGTACATAGAATATACACAAAAAGTGCTGTCTACTGTGAACTGAAATAATGTCTGGTGAAAGGAACAAAAGACGAAGAAGAATTAAACCCCTAATTCTCAACATCAGTGACGATCAGTCATGGCTATACATTGAAATGGCCTGGGGAGCTGCCAAAAAATATTAACGCCTGGTTCTCACTCAGAGAGATGCTGGGTTCATTTGTCTGGGTTCAGCCTTGGCCCTGAAATTTAGAAAAACTCTCCAGATGAGCTTAATGTACAACCAGCTTTGAGAACCACGCTCCATAATGTTCTTTGTGTAATAACAAGTTTGCCTAATTGTTAATCAATATAGAAAATATCCAATTAATAAAAATGTGCACAAGGAATATAAATTTCTTCCTTATGAATTTATCATATTCTTTAAAGTTAAAAAACTTTATGGAAAACAAAGGTAGAAAATATATGTCAAACTCCAAAGCTGCTAATGATAATACAGGCTTATTTCAACTCTACCTACTCTGCCTATACTGTCAAAGACTACCCTTGCATACGCTGTCATCTGATACAAGAACTCATATACATGCAGTTATTCAAAATGCCAAACATAACGAAACTGTTGTAGAAGGCCAATTTATTATTCAAAGTGAATTCTGCTTTAAGGCATGGAAGTGTCAATAATTTTATTAAGACAAAATGCCAATCTGCTCTTTTATGGTCTTCAATGAAAATCTGAGCAAAGATTCCAAATAAATATTAAATATTTTCATAGTTAGAAATGAGATTTGAGTTGAGATTCTAATTGTATTCATTCTGCTATTGCCACATACAGATGAGTGGCTCCACTGTGGTGTGATGCACACTGTGTCGTCAGTTGCTGTTGTTCCATGCATATTTTATGACACTTCTCAATGTGTTACTATCTGTATAAACCACCTGCTGCTTTGACTTTAGACCAGCATATACTATATTTATTGAATGTTCTATGTTCCGAAGCAGTTCTCAAAGAGAATGACTCTCCTTCTTAGCAGATACACTGTTAAAAGAATACTCCCATGAAAGTACAATCAGGAAACTTGAGAAAGTGCTTTTCCCCCACTTTGGGATAATTTTAAAGTGAAGAAGAAATTAGAATAATTATGTTCTCCTTACAGCTCAGCACATTTTAGGTGCATTCTGTGATTACTTTTTTAATGCTTTGCTATTTAGGTGATGTAATAATCATAGCACATTTACATAAAGAAATCAGGGAAAATAAAACAGGTTTATTCAAATTTAAGAAAAATAAGCTACATAAGGCTGGATCATTACAAGAGATGAAATGCATTTTGCTTTGAATATTCAAAGAATACATTAATGATATCTAAGATTCTTCTTTCTGTGATTACTTATTTGATAACGATGGAATTATAATTTCCCAAAAGAGCCAGTTGTGTAATTTTCATCAGAAGAATCCTACACGTCAGACTACTGCTCTACCATATCTGATTTATTCAGTCATTACTTTGAATGATTGGCCCTTCATGCATCTTCTCTATTATGACAGAACAGAAAGATGAACATTAGAATATTTATTTCCATGTTTCAGGGTACCTACACGAATAAGTCAGCGTCTACGCTTCTGTCTTCTCTCCTTCCTTAGTATCTTTCTATAGTTCATCCACCTTGTCATGACTACGAATCACTTTGTTTATTCAATTAGACACATGTCACTTTGTAAAGCCACTACTTGTCAAACTGTTCTTGGCTAAAATTCTAAACTGCAATCTGTTCACCCTGTGGCTGAGGTGAACATTTAAAAATAACATTTATTTTATTTTATTTATTTTTTTCCTCTGTCTCCCAGGCTGGAGTGCAGTGGCGCAATCTCGGCTCACTGCAACCTTCATCTCCCGTGTTCAAGTGATTCTCCTGCCTCAGCCTCCTGAATAGCTGGGATTATAGGTACCGGCCACCATGCCCAGCTAATTTTTGTATTTTTAATAGATACAGAGTTTCACCATGTTGGCCAGGCTGGTCTGGAACTCCTGATCTCAAGGTGATCCACCCACGTTGGCCTCCCAAAGTGCTGAGATTACAGGTGTGAGCCACCGTGCTTGGCCTAAAAATAACATATATTTTAAAATTTAGAACATTTTTTTTGGAAGACAGCATTTTGTGTAGTTTGGCTTTTACATCTGCCCTGATATTTTAATAAAAGTTACCCATAGATTATTCTGGTTTAGATAGAACATGTATGTATTTATATTATACATACACAGAACATCCACATTCCTGAATGCTCCTGAATATATCGTGTGTTGTATTCTAACAATGGTGAATTACAGAGGCATGGGCTTTTCCGGAGCTACAGATGCCTGTAGTCTCCCTATTGATTCGGAATCTCTTGAGTGAAATCCTGTAGCTAATTGGTTACGAATTTTACCCCATATTCTCATCATAACTAAATGGCATCTAGAAACGTTTGCCCTAGTTTTGTTTGTAGAGGGCTTCTGAAGGAATACAGAAATATGTTCAAACTGTGTGAAATACAATTTTACGTGATTTCATCAAGAGCAGCTACTAGCATATTTGGCATATGGCTTTGCATTTTAAAAGACCACGATTGAACCTTGTGTTACTGATATAACAGAATGAAACTCCTACTGCTTCAGACAGCACGGATGAGTTAAGAGAGGCTCTGAGAGAACACTGGAGTCCCCCATTTGGTCAAGAGTCCTGCCTTTTCAATATGTGCTACAAGTGGCACCGGTTATCAGCTCTGCTCAGTCTAGGGTGCAAATTGAACTGCATCTAGGACATAACGAATGAGTACAGAGCTTAATAGTGCTATAAAACAGTGAGGCAGGGAAGGGTTTTTCTGTTTTTCGTTTGTGTTTCCATACTACTGATTTTCTCAGTACTATTATTTCCTGGAGGGAAGGCACCAGCATTTTCTGTTTTTTTTTTTTGAGATGGAGTCTCACTCTGTCATTCAGACTATAGTGCAGTGGCACGATCTTAACTCACTGGAACCTCCACTTTCCAGGTTCCAGCGATTCTCCCACCTCAGCTGCCGAGTAGGTGGGACGACAGGCACATGCCACCACACATGGCTAATTCTTTGCATTTTTTGTACAGACAGGGTTTCATCATGTTGGCCAGGCTGGCCTCAAATTTCTGACGTAAAGCAATCCCCCTGCCTTGGCCTCCCAAAGTGCTGGGATTACAAGCATGAGCCACTGCATCTGGCCTGGCACAAGCATTTTCAAGCACTGGTCTGAAAACTACTTTAGACTGTGTATTTGGAAGGTTAAAATGCATCCTCTCCAACACCCACAGCAAAACATTTTTTAAGGAGGAATGAACGTTGAAGCAACATTAATCTGAAAAAGTGACCATTTACTATAAACATTTAATCATATTACAAGCTCAAGTCAACATTCTGAACCTTCCAAAAACCTCTGCAAAGTCAAGAGCTAGGTTATTTTGCTGAGATTGTGACTTCTTTTCTCTGGCTATCAGTAAAAGTAGAGTATTAGTATGATAGGGTTTAGAACAGGAGGGTAAAGTATAACAGGTTAACTTAAGTCTTGCTTTTCTAGCAAAGCACCTTTAAGTTGTCTGAGATGCAGCTAGTATGCGGGGAAAATGTTAGAAACACAGTCTAGACAACAAAATTGTGTTTCGTATAAATAACATTCTTGATGAGATTGATCATATTTTGCGAATATTTCTCTTTTGGTTTGGGACATCTAAAAATGCTTCTTCAGAGCATATTCACTATCACGTTATCAGGTCTGCTCCTAGGAATACTTTTGATTCTTGTTTTTTTCTCAGATTATTCATTTTTCCCCTAATATTCACCAAGTCAAGTAACAATATATGCGACCCCATTTGAGCGGCAGAATATTTTATTTCCCTAATAGCTTAAGGAGAACTGAAAAAAAAAATCTAGATACTCAGAGTAATTACCCAAGAATTAAAACGTATTAAAAATATTTTGGTAAAGTCACATGATTTTTTTTTTCTTTATTTTAAAAACAAATCCCCCTCCCTGCATTTTTGGTAAACCTTTCTCAAGGACTTTGGTTCACACTCACTGACTCGTTGTAGAATGAGATACTCCTAGGTGAATCTGTGCTGATGACTCCCACATCGAGATCTTTCATTGCAACACCAAAGTCAGTCTTTTACATTCTAATGGGAAAATCATTTTGGCAATGAATACATGAACATTTTAAAGTATATTAAGAAGGTATTATATAGTTCCCACTTTAGGCTTTTATAATCTTTAAAAATTCACCTTTGTTTTTCTTTCCTACAGCATGGAAAGGATAAAAGTAAGTTGGAAGGTGAGCAACATTAGCTATCTATGAGCAAGAGCTTACCATTCTGCACATCCAGCACGTGATGTTTATCTAATGTCCAGCCACCCATGTTGGACGCATCCAATTCATAGCCCTGCAGAATGGCAGTCCTCTTCTCCCAGAGAGTCAGGTCCAAACACGACTCATACTCATATCCAACTGACACTGGAATCCAAACAAATCACAGCTCATCTTTCTAACTACTGGGGGAAATGCAATTTATTTTATTACTCGGAAAAAAAAACTGCCTTTTTCGCATCTGTGTTCTGAGAGTGTATTTCCACTTGTTTATGAGCAGTTTATTTTTTGGTTTAAGAAGATTTGACCATATAGAAAGATTAAAAAAAATCTGCAAATATTATTTTCTTTTGATTTAATGGAAAATGAGTGCTTTTTTTTTTTTTTCCCCACACACCACTCCTTCATGAGGGGTTCACAGCACAAAATGAAGTCCAGATTGGGCACCTGGTTAAGTAATTTGATCAGATAAGTCAGTTCCAAATGGCGATTAGATAAGAACAACTAAAAATACTGTTTGCCATCTGAATAATTAGAACTGTTTAGTTTTCAAGAGTGTTAAATTATGACAAATATTTACAGTAAGTAAGATTCAATGGAACAAAAAAGCAAGCCAGATTATAACATTAGGTTTACATATTATCATCAGAAATAAACAAACTAGCAGTAAATTAATATGAATAAGTCACAGATGAAAAACTTTTCAGAGTTCACAATGAAACATAGACTTTAAAATTTAGAAATAAGTGAAAGGAGAAGTGGCAACTACTGGATTAATTTGAACTAATTCAAGTCCAAATTTCATATTAATTTCAGAGTATAATGTTCTATTTTAGGGTAAATAATAATTAAAACAAAAACATATCATTCTTTAGTTTTCTACGTGCTGAACTTGAGACTGAAGCTATGCTGTATACCTATTATCTTTCTAACTCTGTCTCTCAACACGTCAAACTTTGATTGCATTGTCCAGTCATTCGATAAAACAACTGATTTGATGCTTTCAGATTGTCCTTCCATTGAAAGAACTGGCCCTTCTAGTGAAAACAACTGATGTAATTCATGGACACAAATGTCTGATATCCTGTTAAATACCAATACACATTGAAATGACATTAGTGTTAGATACAGAAAACAAAAACAAATAAGGAAACCCAGGGAGAGAAAGTTATAAAGAGAAAAAGAAAATGAAAAAAAAAGGGACACAATAAGAAACATGGGGGGAAAAGGATGTGACAACCTGAAATCCCATTCAGAGCATTCCTATGTAACATCATTTCATGCAGAAAGACTGAGATTTTTTTCTTCTTGCCACATAGAGTACTTTTCTTTTCCCATGGTAGATCCAAACTAGCCACGGTATAATATACCCAGGACAACCTTATTCTCATTACATTCTGTTTATCCACTGACTTACATGGGTTACAATTAATTTATGACAGTTCGACTTTGAGAAAAACTTTTCATTGTAGCAAAGATTTACATAGAACTCACCAACAGCTTCAGACAGACCATAGACCTTCTGATTATATGCATCTGTTTTGTCCCATATGAAAGTATAGGCCAAGTTTGGAGAGGCAGGAAACCACTTTTGGAAGAGTCTTCCTACTACAGCTACCATAAGATGAACCTTCATTAAATTAAATGGAATAACAGACTGGGTCATGGTGATCTTGAGAACTGACTTATATCCTGCAGCTCTGGAACTCAAGTAGGAGAGTCTCAAATCTGTTCCGGGAATTGTGGTTTCCTCGTGGAGTACCTAAGTTTGAATAAAGCAGAAGTTTCAAACTGTGATCATGTATGACTATTAGATAAAATATATATATTCAATATATTTGTGAATAATGACTCTTTGTGTCTTAATTTACTCTTAAAGACAAAGCAACTAAAATAAGACACAAAGAATCCCTATTCACAAATATGCATTTGAGCTGTTATCTTATTCAATAATTAAAAATAACTCTGCTGCCAGCCCAAATGTCTCTTCCTAAAAGCCTCTTGTCATTTATTCTGAGTTAATCATACCTCGGGTGCTACTCTTCATACGGGAAGCACCGTGACTGCTCCATCAGGCTGACATGCACTGACTTGTTAGTGTAGTAGTCACAGTGGATTCTCACTAACCCATCTTTCACCCCATCACCCTGGAGAATTACAGCAGACATTGGTAAGATGGTTAGCTCAGAACGGGGATGCAGTCTAGGCCAAAGACCTGGCTGTGCCAGCTGGCTCATTTAGAGACTAAACCAATACCTATAGCCTCATCAGCTCTCTGATCACAGGCTACAAAGATAGTAAGGATAACAAAAAAGACCAAATAATTTGGGTTAATTTGTAGCAAATTCCATATCCATGTTGAGAGGTAATGTAATAATAGCACATTGTCATAATTAAAGATTGAGTTCCAACTTACTGCTGATTTTTGATATGATGGTAAATTAGTTAATATTTTAAAGCTCCATGAAATTTCTCCTAGAGAGCAACTAATATGTCATTAAATGCAAGTAGAATATAACAATCCACACTTTTTTTTATTTGAAACTGGACTGTAAAAATTAATATAATTATGTGCATAATAATTATCTCCTTTATAAATTTTTTTTTTAAGACAGAAGTAGAATAAAAGAGAAAAAAGGAAGAAAGAGAAAGAGGGAGAGAGAACGAGAATCTTGCTCTATTGCTCAGGATTTCATTTAAATCTGTGAAATGCTTATGCAAACTAAAGTGATTTATTTTCTATTATGTGATCACTTTTAGAATAGGTATGATATAATATTGAAAAAAATATATGTTTTGTGGTTATGGGGTGATAGGTTCTGTAAATATTTATTAAGTTTGCTTGTTCCAGGTCTGAGTTCAAATCTGATTTTTTTTTT
>PVKP010045260.1:0-16251 GCA_004027715.1 Plecturocebus donacophilus | reverse complement strand
GGGGGGGGGGGGGGGCCGCGCCGCGCGATCTGTTGGACCTGGCTCGGAGGAGGCGTCGCCGCCGCCGCTCCCGTCGTAGCCGCCGCCGGGAAACACAGGGAACGGGAACCAGCGCAGCGTGGCGATGGGCGGGGGTAGAGCCCCGCCGGAGAGGCTGGGCGGCCGCCGGTGACAGGTGAGTGCGCCAGCGCGTGTCCTGGAGCTCTCCCCCCTCCGCGATGGTCGCGTCCGGGCCCCCCGCAGTGCTGCGATGGGCTGTACCACCGTGCCCGCCGGGGGAACCGCGGCCCTCGAGCCCCCCCTTCCGGAGCTGAGTTGGGGTGGCCGAGCGGGGGCGGTGGGACTAGCCCCGGGGGGAACGGGGGCGGTGGCGGCGGACCGTACCACTGAGGCGGTGCGGGGAGCGCCGCGAGTGTGTGGGGCAGGGAGTGCAGGCCCCAGCGTGCGCGGGCCGGGGGCTGGACCCGCGGGCTGCGGCGGGGAGATGTAGCCTGGCTTGCGCTGGCTAAACCATCAAGGGGGCGCGCCGCATCAAGTGTAGAGGGCTGTACCTTTTTGGCGCTGTGGAAGCCGTTTCTGTACTATATTTACGAGGGTGGGGGCTTCTGGAGGGGCGGCTGTACCAAGTGGCTGGGTTATATCACCACAGCGCTGGGGGAGCCTGCTTAGAACGTAGGGGAGCCCCAGTCAGAGGGCTGTGATGTTTGTGATCTTTGAGGGACTGGGAGAGGCTGGGGCAGGGGCGCGTGGCTTTTAGGGGCGCGTTTTGGGAGGACTGTTGTGCCTAGTGGTGAGGAGGGGTTTCTGCTTCCTGTATTTGACGTGTGTGGGTTTGGGGGTTTATACTGAACTCAGCCTTCATTGCACTTCTTAATGACTTTGGATGGAACAGCATGGTTACTGGGGTGCTTTGGACCATGGAGTGCTCTGATTCCATTACCCTCTCAGATTATTCACCAGGCGGTAACAGTTCTTTCCTTCCATGGTGGAGGGAGGAAAGATGTGTTAGAAGTCACTGAAGTTGTCTGAGCTTTAGGATCCACATTTGGAAGAGGAAGAGGGATTGGGCTTGGATTTGAGGAACCCTGCCCCTGGACCAGCTTGTTAAGACTTGGGAGGAAGCAGTGTTTGGGGGAACACCTCTTCCCCCCGGGGCAAGTTTTCTAGGGGCATCTTGATCTTAGGATTGTGAGGACCTCTTCCTCTCGTTTGGAGACCTCTTGGGGCTCAGCAAGACGCGTAGGCTGGAGTAACTAGGGCCTCCAGTGGGCTGCTTTTCAACCTCATCTACTCCTCCCTTCCCAGAGAAGCAGCAGGAGTTCAGTCGTGGACTGACCTTGGTTGGCAGTGGGTGTGAAGGGTCCAGGAACCAACACAGACCACTGTATGCTCCTCCGTCGCTGGCCACGAAGCTGTTTGTGTCTCTGGGTTACCAGCTCAGTCACACATCGTGTTTACACTCCCCACCAAGGCAATAACAGTTGGCCTTGCAGTGTGGCCGAGAGCTGTTTTCCCAGCTGTTCCTCTCTGCATAGGCCAAGGGGACTTGGAGGGGGGTGCCCCTGGCCCAGCCTGCCCCAGCCTGGCCCAGGGAGGAAGGCTGATCTGAAGGGCTTGGGACAGTCAGGTCCCCCATGGATCTGGTGTCTTACTGTGGTCTGTGGGGTGGTGCTGGGAGCAGCCAGCTCCAGAGGTCTGTGGCCAGTTTCCCTGCTCCCTAGGCCAGATCATGACCTTGGCTTGCCCTGTAGCCTTTGCTCTGGGTCTGGAGTTCCCGGAGGACTGGCTGCAGTCCCTGATTGACCCAGCAGACCTGGGCTGGTGATGTGGTCAAAGGGGGCAATCGGTTGCCCCTGGTCAGCAGCGGTGACTTCAAGCTGACTAGCTTCCATGCCTCGTGGTTCCTGGAGAGAAAGGTCCACAGTTTGTAAGGCAGTGGGGGGCTCTGTAGAATTTTTCTCCATTAGGGGTTTGTTCCTCTGGTCCTCTCCTTCTGCCAGCTTTTAGAGGGTTTGCCTGATGGGGCTAACAGCAGCAGTGAAAACAGTAATCATGAAATTGGCTGATAGTTAACTGTGTGCATTCTGTGGACCACACACTGTTTGGAATGCTTCATATAGATAAACTTGCTGAATACTTGAATTTTAGAGCAGTAGGTGCTGTTGTTATGCTCCCCCTTTTAGATGAGAAAACAGTGGCTCAGAGAGGCAAAGCATTTCCAGAGCTAGTGGATGCCCAGTGTTTACAGCATTCACCCTATGCCAGGCCTGTGACAGGCCTTTTGCACATGTGACCTCACTGAAGTCTCAAAACACACCTGCGGTTAGGCCTGTTTTATGGAGACCTTCGAGCTGCTGTGATACCATTTTACAGATGAGGAATCATTTCACTCGCTGTGAAGTGCGAAGATGTCCCCGAGGTCTCACGGCTGAAGTGGTAGAGGTGTGATTGGCCTCAGCTCCTCTTGTCAAGGAGAAATTGGAGCAGTGGCTTTTGTCTGTGAGCATATACTCTGCCCAGCCCTGTGTGTGTGGCTTTATATGGTGTTTGTGTCCTTTTTCACAGAGTCCAAAATTGGAAGTTCGGAGGAAAAATTGCCTTCACCTAGGTCTTATCAGACCCTATGGGGGCCAAGGTGGGATTTGAACCCAGGTCTGTGGGCCCCTAGTGTCATGCAGTCCTTACTCACCAGGTCCCAGGCTGGGCGAAAGGAAGGAAGGGCATAGGACAGAGGTGACTATATCCCGTGTCTTTCCTTTTACTCCTGAGCCTAGGCTGCCCTGAGCACCTCTGTCTACAGCCAGCCCAGCATTTCTTGGTGCCTCCTCAGGGTTGAGCCAGGGCATCCTTTAACCCTGGGCAGGTGTGTGCTGGGAGCAGGAGAAGACAGCAAGAGAGCCATGCAGCGGGTGACACAGATTTCGGGGACCTGCATTAGCCTGTGGCCGGATGAAGTGGGTTCTAGCTGTGTGGCCTTGGACCACAGTGTTCACTCCCATACAGTGATCTCAGAAGGACATCCACCTCGGGCCGCTGTGAGGATTAAATGAATTAATCCATGAGAAGCTCCTAGCATGGTGCCTGGCACTGTGTTAGTCTTGGTTGGCAGTCATGATTATGTTGTTATGGAACCAAGGCATCCAGCCTCCCCCACCTCCTACCTTTGGTCCCCTTGAGCGTTCCGGGATCCAGCTCCCCAGCCTGGCCCAGCCTGGCCCAGCCTCCCCGCAGCCTGGCCCAGAACTTTGATGTGCTCGTTTCCAGCCTCTGTGAAGAGCTGCATGGAAGCGAGTCAGAGCACAGGGTTCAAATGCAGCCCTGCCACTCCATGGTTGTGTGACCTTGAGCAGGCTCCCCAACCCATGTGAGCTCATTCCATCATCAGTGTTATGGGGATGATAATAATTCCCACATGATAGGATTGTTGTGAAGGTTGAGTGGACTAATTTGTGGGAAGCATTCATAACTGTGCTGGCATACAGTAAGCCTACCAGAAATGTCTCCTCACTAAGAAGAGTGCCCGACACATGGTGAGCCATCGGTATATCTTTGCAGTTGTAATTCTTAATATTTCTGCCAGGACTTTGAAGGCCCTTGTGAGTCCATGGAACCATGTCAGAGAGCACTAGGAGGAGATCAGAGCGCACATTAGCATCTCGGTTTTCCAGATGCAGAAACAGAGGTGGGGGAGACATGCAATCAGGTGAGAACTGAGGAGGGCAGCTCCCGGGGCCACTCCTCTTGCACACAGTGGCTTTGCAGCCTGAGCCCCTCCCAGGTAGACACATTCGAGTCTTCAGAAGTCAGGCTCTGTGCTTTTTTTTTTTCTTTTGAGACAGGGCGTCACTCTGTCACCCAGGCAGGAGTGCAGTGTTGTGATCACAGCTCACTGCAGGCTTGACCTCCTAGGCCCTAGTGATCCTTCCACCTCATCCTCTTGAGTAGCTGGGACTACAGGTGCGTACCACCACACCCATTTAATTTTTAAATTTTTTGTGGAGACAGGGTTCTCACTATGTTGCTCAGGCTGGTCTTGAACTCCTGGGCTCAAGCGATCCTCTGCCTCAGTCTCCGGAGTAGCTGGGACTACAGGTGCATGCCACTGCCCCTGGTTCGCAGTCCACCACAGCTCCGGGAGTGGCGGGAAGGCTGTGCCTGGGCAGGGGAGTCAGCAGTGGCTGTGCTTTTCGGGCCTGTGGGCCTGGGGGAGAGGTGAGGATTGATCCTGAGGGCATTGTGGAGCTGAGGAAAAGGTTTCAGTCATCCGCCACCATTTACTGAGCACCTCCTATGTGCCGGCATTGCATCAGTACTGGGAATGCAGCAGTGTACTTGTCAAAGTCCCTATCCTCATGAGGCTGAGGGAGACCCACCTGAAACAGGTGAATAAGCAAGGAGCTGGTTAGAGGGGAGGTGCTAGGCAGCGAATTCAAATCAGGTGACAACTGGGTGCTTTAGATGCAGGCGGCCGAGGGGAGGGCCTGTGGGCTGATCCCAGTTTGGCAAGGTGAGGCAGTCATGTGGGGTGGGAGGAGAAGAAACAGCCCTCCAGGTGGAGGGAACCACAGTGCAAAGGTCTGAAGGGAGGACAGGGCTTGGTGAGGTGCAGGGACAAGCCTCGCGGAGGCCCGTGTGGCTTGGCAGAGTGTGGGAGCAGGGAGGAGACGAGACCAGGGCTGTGGGCCTGGCCGGGCCTGTCACTGGGAGCCTTGAGGACTGTCTGAGAAGCTTGGAGTTGCCGCAGGAGCAGCCTGGTCGGATGTAGGGTGTTAGCAGGTGACACAGGAGAGAGTCAGAGGCTCCTGACTGGGGATGTAGGGAGATTTGACTGAGCCGAGCAGGGTGTTTTTCAGGCCTCCCACTTCCCCTCCAGTAGCATCACTGCCTTGGGGCCAGCAAAGGCCCGAGGGTTGCCTCCTTCTCCTGTGGTTTTCACACTGTGTTCCCCAGAGGCCGTGGCTGTTACTTGTAGGGAGCGAGGCGAGGAGGCTCAGTGGGCCGATTTTTCTGCCCATCCCTCCCCACCCCAACCAACTGGACTAATATGGAATAGCAACGCAGAGCAGCAGTCCACATCTGATACAGACAGCACCCGCTGACCCTGCTTCCACGCCGCCGTGGGCCTGCAGGCGTGTACCTTTCCCGGTGCTCCTCTGGAATTGGCAAGACCAGGCCTTGTGACTGGCACCCAGCAGACATGTCTCTGATGAGTATCAGGTGTGGTTGATGCGAAGCAAAATAAATGAGGGCCAGGTGAGAGTGTGGCCATGTTTCTCCACTGTAGCTGGGTGGTCAGGGAGGACCTCCCTGAGAAGGTGACTTGTGGGCAGGGACTGATGGAGTGCTGTGAGGGAGCCATGGGAGGATCTGTGTGAAGACCGGTTAGACCCAGGAGGAGTCTTCTCTGATTCCCGCTTTACAGTAATGAGGCCTGGAGAGCCCCTCAACCAAGAAGTGTTGGGGACGGGCTATGAATCTGGGCCTCCAGAGATTCCGCCAGCACAGCTCGGTAGCCCCTGGTGCGTGTGACTTCTGATCCCACCCATGGGCTCATCCCTAAGGCTTATCTTCATTTTTAAATTTTTTGTGGAGCTGCGAGACTCACCATGTGGCTTAGCCTGGTCTTACTTATCTTGCAGGAGCAGGTGCCCTGGCATTTGTTTTTTGAGGTGTGTTCCAGGGTATCTTCCTAGAAGGAGCAGAACCCCTCAGAACAAACCTCTAGGGTCTCCAGAAGTCCCCTGGGATGGGTTGGGATGGAAAGAAACGTCTTTCAGACTTGAGCTCCAAGCCCCTGGAGGGCCTAGGGACACCCCTTCCCTGGCCTCCCTTCAGCTTCCCAGAGCTCTCAGCGGAAGGCCCTCAACCACAGGCCTCCAGGCCGCACGGTGGGGTGGTTCCATGGCAGGCTCTTCTGGACAGCCAGCCAAGCAGCAAGAGGCCCAGCTAGGGGAGACAGCCTGGGAGCGGGACCAGGAGGGAGGGAGTGCGCGTGGGAGGGGTGCTGGGTGGGAGCGCAGCCTGGCCCCCTTGGGGCAGGACCCACTGCCAACTCGGCACCCACAGCAGGGCCCGGGTGCTCTGAGTGTGCCCAGCAAGGGACAGCAAGCCGGGCCAGCCAAGAGGACACTGGATGTCAGAGGTCCTCGCAGGAGTTGCTCCAGCCCAGCTGTCCTGCCACAGAAGCTCGTCCGCAGATGTTGTTTCTAAGGGTGAGGCCAGAAACCTAAGCCTTCCTTGGTTTGCCCCCTTGTGGGCCCTTTCCAAACGGGCTAGGGCAGCTGCTGCTCCCTGGTTCTCTCCAGCCTGGCTTCGAGTTCTTCATGGTCTGGTGGGTCATTGGGGTACCCTTACTCAGCTGGGGCTGCTGAGTGACCTGGTCCCAGGGGCAGCTGACGTGGGTGAGAACCCTGCTCCTGGCACCCCTCTCGGTGGCCGTGGAACCCTGGGGCTTGATTTCATCTCCCTAACGTGCAGTTTGCTCAGCTGTAAATGAGAACCTTCCTGCTGAGTGGGGCAGTAGGGGGATGCCGGGAGCTGCTGTGTTGGAAAGTGCGGGCCTCCTGAGGAGGTGCAGGATGACTTTGGGCCAGGGCTGCTCGTAGGGATTGCCAGACAGGACTGACGCACCTGAGAGCACAGAAGGGGCTCTGTGGGGCAGCTGGCACGGGCTCGTCCTTGGTCCTTGGGAAAGAGTGGTGGGGCCTGATAGCTGATGGGAGGGTTCCGAACAGGAATATGAATTTTTCCCACTGCTATGCTCCTGCCCAGCCAGACACCGTGCATTAGCTCTGCACACCTGCACGGCAACCTGAAGGTGGCAGTGTTAGCACCCCATCTCGTAGACAGGAAACTGAGGCACGGGAAGCCACATAGAATGTCCAGTCGTTCTTGTGAGTAGTTCGCCTCTCTGTGCTGGGAACTGCTGCACAGTGTAAGGTGTCTGCTCTCATTCGTCCTCACCACAGCCTGGAAGCTCACTGTCACAATTGCCCCCATTTTACCGGGCTGGAAACAGGTATAGGGAGGTGATTGGTTTGTTCGAGGTCAGTAATAGGCATGACAGTTGAACGCTGCTCTATCGGCGGAGCTGCCTTTTGAAGACTGCCTCGCCTCCTTGCCCCCTTGCCCTGCCCACTGTGATTGGGGTTGTTGTTGTGGTCATCATGGTTTCTTTCCCACTTTCTCTTCTTCTAGACAGAGCTGGCACAAAGTAGGCCTCAGTCATCCAGAAATGACTCCATTCCATGCCTGCTCGGGAGGTGGGGTGTGGCTGCTTCTCTCCACCCCCAATACCATGACCTTGGCCCTTCCTTTTCCCAGAGCCCAGGGGGAAGGGATGAGGGTGAGAGGCATCCCCTCCCGGCTGCTGGCTGGCTGCCATGGGGTCTGATTGCCAAACAGCCTCAGGAGCCAGCCCTTGGCTGTTCTTGGTCATTTGTGTATTCTATCTGTCAACAAATACTGATTGAATCACTACTGTCTGCCACGTGTAGTTCTGGATAGGGTCGGAGGAGGCAGAGAAGTTGCATTTGCCTGTGAGTGCTTGGTGTGGCTGAAGGAGGGAACAGAGATCAACTGGACCTGGTGGGAGAGGGGCTTGGGAAGGCTGCTGAGGAGCCCCTATGACGTGAGAGCCCGAGGAGGTGGGCTAGGAGGGTGATATCTGGATGTGCTGGTGGAACAGCAGGCCACTGCGACTGGAGCCGGGGGAGTGGGTGAAGGGGAGAGAGCAGGGTGTCAGGGCTCAGGGCCTGGGCTGGGTGGGGAGCCGGGGCTTTATCCCCAAAGAGGAGGGACACGGGTTGGGGGGAGGGACCTGTGTGGGAGAGAGCTGGTTGGATTCAGGTGCTGCCAGGGATGGAGAAAGCAGACCATATTCTGCTTTGGAGACAGGATGCCCTAGAGCCCAGCTTCTCAAACTGGGGTCCAGAGGCCTTGGGAGCTGGGCAGAGGTGTCTGCAGGGTGTTGACTTTTTTTAGCTGTGTGTTTTCGTTTAGACGATATTTTCAGAAAGTTAATAGGGGGATTTTGGACATTATCAGGATGATTCCTTTAGAACCAAGTGGTGACGGCAGTAACATTAGCTTGCTCCTCTATGGCTCTGACAGGCTCAGAACGGTCCCTGACTTCAGAGTTCTTTAGGTAATTGGCACTTATTTTTCAAGCAGTGGCCCTGTCCCCAGCTGTGTGTGAGGCCATCTCATTGGGTCCCCAGGACAACTGATGGTTATCAGAAAACTTATCTTTTTTTATTTTTCACTTTTTTTTGAGACAGGGTCTGGCTCTGTCGCCCAGGCTGGAGTGCAGTGGCGCCATCATGGCTTGTTGCCGCCCCGACCTCACGGGCTCAAGTGATCTTCCCACCTCAGCCTCCTGAGTAGCTGGGGCTGCAGGCATGGGCCATCACACCTGGCTAATCTTTTAAAAAAGTTGTAATAGAGACGGGGGTATCTCCCTATTTTGCTCAGGCTGATCTTGAACTTTTGGGCTCAAGTGATCCACCTGCCTCAGCCTCCCAAAGTGCTGGGATTACAGGTGTAAGTCACTGCACCTGGCCTACAAAAATTCTTTTGAGATAACATAAGCATGTGCTTGGGCAGATTGGTGTTAAGATTCCATTCTTAATACCAGTTCTTACAGGCCGGGCTCGGTGGCTCATGCCTGTAATCCCAGCACTTTGGGAGGCTGAGGCGGGCGGATCACGAGGTCAAGAGATGGAGACCATCCTGGCCAACATGAGGAAACCCTGTCTCTACTAAAATACAAAAATTAGCCTGATGTGGTGGCACAAGCCTGTAGTCCCAGCTACTCAGGAGGCTGAGGCAGGAGAATCACTTGAACCCGGGAGGCGGAGGTTGCAGTGAGCCGAGATCGTACCGCTTCAATCCAGCCTGGACAACAGAGTGAGACTCTGTCTCAAAAAAAAAAAAAAAGATTCTGTTCTACAGATGCGGAAGCTGAAGTTCAGAGAAGTGACCTGTGTAGCCTGGAAGTGGTAGAGTCAAGATTTGAGCTGACTAGAGGTGTGAGTTTGGGCCTGAGTCCTGCTCCAATTCCCCCGGTAAGCTGCGCTAGGATGCAGGAGAGCTGAGATGTAGCATGCGAGCTTCCAGCCAGGCTGCGATGATCTGGCTCCTCTTGGGCCTGTGAGAGTCACACCCCCGCCTCCTGCCTTTAGGCTCCCAGTGCTAGTTAGCAGGGATTCCATAGAGTTGCACTCCAAAATGGTAGCTACTAGCCATGTATGGCTTTAAAATTTTAATTAATTGCAATTAAATAAAAGTAAAAAGTCAGTTCTTTAGTTATCATTCAAACTAGCCATCGTTCAAATGTTCAGTAACCACATTTCTGTCATCACAGAAAGGTCTGTGGGTCAGTTCTGCTCGGGTCGCGGCCCCTCTCCTGAACCCACTGGCTGTGACTGTGGTGCATGTGAGTCTGTCTCCTTGGGCCTCAGTTTTCCCGTGTGAGGAATGGGGATAGTATTGACTGAGTATTAGTCACGATGCAGACCCACTGGTTTCTCCTCCTGTCACCCGGCCCTGCCCCGGAGCTCTCAGGGAGGTGGTCGTGATGCAGAGTGACACGGGTCAGGGATGCCCCACGCAGCCCGACCGGAGGGGTCCCATGCATGTGTGCATCTCAGGGACGGTGAGCGAGGGCTGGCTCGGGTGTTGGAAGAGGCAACACAAGTTGGGAGGTAGCTCTGTCTCTTGGGAGCAGAGGCAGAGGGAGGTGGAGGCAGCTCAGGGCTCGGAGGACGGGGGTCTGGGCTCCTTGGCTGTGTCCCTGCCATCTCTCTCTCTCGCTGTGGGTATTCACCGAATCCCTCCTATCTTTTGTTTTCTCATCTGCCACATGCAGGTCCTCATGGTTCTCAATGAGGCTCCTGGCGAGCCCATCAGGCTGGTGCCCGGGGCTTATTCTGGGGACAGCTCCTGGAGAGGAAGCCTGCCTCCCTGAGGAGTCCTGCCCTGCTCTGGGCGCAAGGGGTTCCACCTTCTGCCCCTCCCCCACGCCCTGCTTGCCTCAGGCGGACAGTTCCCTTCTCACTCTAAGAGCCACAGTGCTGACAGTGGCCCCCAAGGCCCTGCCCAGCGGTCCCCAGCTTCCTCTCTAGCCACATCTCCTGGCCCTCCCCTTCCCCAGCTCCTGTGGGCGCCTGGAGCATGCCTCAGCCCTGTTCCCCCCCACTGCCTGCAGTGTTCCTCCCTAGTCTCCACCTGGCTCTCTCACCTGCTTCTGGTTTTGCTCAGACCTTGCTGTCTCCTTCTCTCACCATCCTGTATAAAATCAGAAACCCCTGCTTCCTTTGCCGTGCACTGAATCTCCCATGTGCTACTTTTCTCCATGACATTTGTCAGCTTTGGATATTCTGTCTAATTTGCTTATATGTTTGTTTTTATTTTGCTACCTGTTCCCTTGTCCCCTCGACTCCCCAATGGCTGTTTTGGTCACTGCTGAATCCCTGGTAACCCGAGCAGTGATTGGTGTGATATTTGTGGAATGAATGAATGTAGGATTTTTTTTTTACCTTCACTTGGCACAAATGCTGTGGTTCTGTTCACCACTCCCACCTAGAATTAATGAAAGCAGTGGGCCCATCCCTGTGCTGAGTGGAGCTGGGGACACAGTGTGGGCTAAGACAGACTGTGTCCCTGCCTTATGGAACTCACAGTCCAGTGGGAGAGGCGACATTACCCACATAGTCATGCAGGTGACAGAGACAGGTGCTGTGAGGGGAAGGGAAGCCTAAACTCTCAGGGTCAGCTGCTCGTGGGAGGGGGCGGTCAGGGAAGGCCTCCCTGAGGAAGATGGTTGAACAGAGTGCCAGGCAGGGGGTATAGCATGTGCAAAGATCCTAGGGTGGGAGAGCACGGAGTCTTCACGGGGCCAGGAGAAAGGGAGATTGTGTGTTGGTGCGAGCAGACCAGCAAGGCTGGAGAGCAGACAGGGCCATGGCAGATGGGCCCTGGCAGCCTCCGTTAGGGCCTTGGGCGTGATCCATGGGCACTGGGGAGAAGTCCCGAGCTGGGGAGGGACAGGGTCAGAGCTGTGCGTGGAGGATCCTGCTGGCCACAGCGTGGAGCTCTCGGAGTGTTTGGAGCCCGTGGCCAGGCAGACTAGAATACTGACAGAATAGATTTCTGTGGGTGCTGTAAGGCCCTGGGTGGCGTGAGGGGGAAGGTGTGGGGGGCAGGGAGGAGAAGGAATCTGCTCTGTGCTTATTCTTGTCCCCGTTTCTTTTGCAGCCTGCCCACAGCTTCAACCTGCCTCCAGTCCCACCTGCTCCAAGCAGACAGATGGGGCGAGTGTGGGGAGCATGTGGTGTTTAAAAGAAAAAAAAAAGGTTTTTTTTTGTTTTGTTTTTTTTTAAGTAACAGACCTTTTCGGGCAAAAAAAAAAAAAAAAAAAGTCTCTTCAGGGCCACCTTCTCACCAAGGAGGCATAATAGGTTAAAAAAAAAAAATTCACTTGTTCAGAAACATACAATGTAAAAAGTGAAGTTTCCCATGTCTCCACCCATCAGAGGAAAAGCGATAATCATATATATATGTGTGTGTATGTATATATATATGTATATATACGTGTGTGTGTGTGAGACGGAGTCTTGCTCTGTCCCCCAGGCTGGAGTGCAGTGGCACAATCTCGGCTCACTACAACTTCTTCCTCCCAGGTTCAAGTGATTCTCCTGCCTCAGCCTCCTGAGTACCTGGGACTAAGAGCGCCTGCCACCATGCCCGGCTAATTTTTGCTTTTTGCTTTTTGGTTTTTTTTTTTGAGATGGAGTTTTGCTCTTGTTGCCCAGGGTGGAGTACAGTGGTGCAATCTCTGCTCACCACAACCTCTGCTTCCCGGGTTTAAGCAATTCTCCTGCCTCAGCCTCCCGAATAGCTGGGATTATAGACATTTGCCACCATGCCCAGCTAATTTTGTATTTTTAGTAGAGATAGGGTTTCTCTGTGTTGGTCAGGCTGGTCTTGAACGCCTGACCTTAGGTGATCCCACCTGCCTCAGCCTGTCGAAATGCTGGAGTTACAATTTTTGTATTTTTAGTAGAGACAGGGTTTCACCATATTGGCCAGGCTGGTCTCAAACTCCTGACCTTGTGATCCACCCCACTCAGCCTCCCAAAATGCTGGGATTACAGGTGTGAACCATGATGCCCAGCCAGTGATAATAATATTTGATACGTATTGAGCAGTTGCCCTTTCAGGCTCTGATGGGAGGACTATATGTAGATTAACTCACTGTCCCATCCCAATAGCATTAGAGGTATGTGTAGTTATCATCTATAATACACAGATGAGGAAACAGAGGTGAAGAAAGGGAATGTGACTTTTCCAAGGTCCCACAGCAGGTGACATAGCCAGGGCTGAAACGCTGCCATTTGGTTCCTGAGGCTGCCTTGACTCCTGCACCCACTCCTGCCTCTTTAGTGTGGCGGATTTCCTTCCGATTTCTTTTTTTCTGTGCATGTAACATTTGAACACATACCTCCTCCTGCCCTGAAGTCTAAGACACTATGCCCTATAAGGTCCGTTATTGATCCTGTAACTGCTTTCCTAAAAAGAATTCGTTAGGTGAGTTCTATCCAGGAATTTCAAGGTGCATGTCAATCTCAATGATGTTAGCATGTGAAACAATCCGTGTATTGTAGAATTGAGGTGATAGGGGAGTGTGATAAGTTCTGTCGTGCCTCGAGCCTTCGTTAGCGAATGCTGATGGTCCCAATGTCGGCACAGTGGGGCTGGTTTCTGTGTTTCTGTGCTCAGGATGGCTGTGTTTTGTTGCATGGCCAGCCCCTCCACACTCTGCGTGCTGTGCTGAGCCTTTCCCTGTGTGAGCCTGTGATGAAAGCACTGCTGTCTGTCCCTGAAGGGACAGGAGGGAATGGAGGCTTGAGAGACTAGAAAGTGAGGAAGTGAGGACCCCAATAAGGATCTGCCTAACTCTCAAGGCTGTGTGGCACAGTGTTGTGGGGGAGCCGGACCACCTGTACTTCCTGAGAACAGGTTACAGGGCAAGTCATTTCACTTCTCTATTAACATAGAGACAGTAGGAGTGTCGGTCACCGAGGGTTGTGGTGGGGGTTATATTGATATGTGCAAAGCACTCAAATGGGCCTGGCGCCTGGTATGGGCTATGCGAGCCTTGCTCTTTATAGTAGAGTCATGATATTAACCACTATGATAACACCAACCTCCTGTTGTGAGCTTTCAGGTTGTTGCCAGGTTTCTCTATTTTAGCAGTACATACTTAGGACAGTGGTCCTCAACTGGTGGTGGTTTTGTACCCCCAGGAGACATTTGGTGATGACAGAAGATAACGTTTGATTGTCACAACCAGGGGAGGGTGTGCTGTTGGCTTTAGTGGGTGGAGACCCAGCATGCTGCTAAACCTCTTTAGGGCGCAGAAGAGTCCCCACATCAGGAATTCTCTATCCCCAAATGTCACTAGTGTTGAAGTTGAGAACTCCCACCTTAGAACCTCTGTGCCCTGGCATTAGCATTTTCTGCAGGACAAATTCCTCCAAGCACATGTGCATTTTCCACTTCATCAATGTTTCCAAAATGCCCTCACAAGACACTGGAGCAGTTTCTAGAGAGGTGAATGGCGAGTGGCAGGTGAGGGAGCTGATTCCTTCCTCTCTTGTCCCAGGTGCCTTTCCTCCTGAGTTCCCACCAGCCCAGCAGATGCTGTCTGTTACACCACTAGTTCCGTGGTCTTTTTCTTTCGTTTGTTTTGTTTGTTTTTTTGAGACAGGGTCTGGCTTTGTCACCTAGGCTGGAGTGCAGTGGCACAATCTCAGCTCACGGCAACCTCTACATCCCAGGCTCAAGCCAGCCTCCCACCTCCGCCTCCCAGGTACGTGGGACTACAGGTGCACATCACCACACCTGACTACTTTTAATTTATTTTTAAATTTTTTCCCCCCGAGACAGCGTCTTACTTGGTCACTAGGCTGGAGTACAGTGGCACCATCTCAACTCACTGCAGCCTCCACCTACCAGGTTCAAGTGATTCTCCTGCCTCACTCAGCCTCGGGAGTAGCTGGGATTCCAGGTGCCCACCACCATGCCTGGCTAAATTTTGTATTTTTAGTAGAGACGGGGTTTTACCATGTTGGTCAGGTTGATCTTGATCTCCTAACCTCAGGTGATCACCCACCTTGGCCTCCCAAAGTGCTCGAATTACAAGCGTGAGCCACCGTGCCTGGCCTATTTTTTTATCTTTATTCTTTTGGTAGAGACGGTTTCACCGGATTACCCAGGCTGGTCTCCTGGGCTCACGAGATCCTCTCGCCTTGGCCTCCTGAAGTGCTGGGATTACAGGTGTGAGATACCACACCCGGCCAATTTTTTTTTAGTTTGTTTTTTGAGACGGTCTTGCTCTGTCTCCCAGTCTGGAGTGTGGTGGTGCAGTCGTAGTTCACTGCAGCCTCAACCCCCAGGATTCAAGCAGTCCTCCTGGCTCAGCCTCCCAAGTAGGTGGGACTACAGGTGTATGCTACCACACCTGGCTAATTTTTGTATTTTTTGTAGAGATGGGGTCTTGCTATGTTACCCAGGCTGGTCTTGAACTACTGATCTTAAAAGATCCTCTTGCCTCAGACTTCCAAAGTGCTGGGATTGCTGGCGTGAGCCACCACGTTCAGCTTTCTTTTGTCTTTGAATTATCTCCTGAAGGAGACATACAGTGAATTCTGTAAGTAGAAACAAAAAACAAAAACAAAAAAGAATTTATCTCCTGATCCAGTATTCCTCTGGGCACTGTAGAAAGGGACAGATCTGAGTGCAGGGGACAGAGGCTCCTGAGGGGGTCGCTGCCAGCTCCCCAGTGAGCCTCCGCAGCGCCAGGAAGGAGCCCCACCCACCAGCTCCTGCTCCTAGAGACGCAGATCTCTGCTTCCCCACCTGCCTCCGTAGTCCATCTGTGCTGTCTGGCATCGAAACCAGGTCAGTGAGAGGGGGCGAGAGAAAAAGGACTTAGCAAGTGGCAAGGAGAGGAATTGAGCTTATTTTGAGCCTGTTCTGGGCACAGGGCTTCACTCTGTACCTGTTCATTCCACAGATACTTACTAAGTACCCACTCTGTACCCGACACCATACAGAGCTCTGGGGTTCCAGCTGTGGCCAAGGCAACCAAGAGTCCTCCCCTCACCGAGCTAACGTTCCGGTGCGGGAGGTGGGCAGTCAGCCTAAGCAAACACATGTGTACTGTAATGTCGGTGGTGATGGGTGCTTAGGGGAAAGTGAAGGGTAAGGGTGAGGGGAGGTAGAGTGGGCCTGCTTTGCCTAGGGAGGTTAGGAAGGCTTCTCAAGAAAGCGACGTGAGCAGAGTCTGAAAAGAGTGGTGTGGGGCCCGAGTTTCCACCGGAGGGCCCTGAAGTGGGATATCCCGGTGTGTCCTGGCAGCTGAGGGGGGCAGGCACTGCTGAAGTGAAGTGCCTTCAGAGAAGCAAAGGGGGATGGCGCAGGCTGTGTAGGGTCCTGGGCTGCTGTGGGGACTTTGGCTTTTACACTGGGGGAAGCACGGGAGAGTTCGTGCGGAGGACGGGTGGGAGATGACTCAGGTGGTCACAGGGCCCTGGGCTGCAGGAGGGGTGTAGGCAGAGTGCTGGAACTCATGGAGGCCTCATAGCCCCCTTAGCGGCAGGAACCACAAGACCCTCATTTTACAGAAGAGCAAACTGAGTCTTAGAAGGACCTACACCCTTCCCAAGGCTGCCCAGCCAGGATGGGGTGGCTCCCTGAACGCCTCTCTCTGCTCCCCTCTGCCCAGGAGCAGCCGGTTCAGGCCTGGCCACGTCATATAAGTCACCTCTGGTGGATCTGACCCCCGTCCTGCAAGATGAAGCTTCTGAGGGGGCCTCTGGAAACCATTGAGAAATAAGACCCAGGAGCCCGATGATGGAAATAATAATGTCTTAAAGAAGTTTTGGCTAGGTGCGGTGGCTCACGCCTGTAATCCCAGCACTTTGGGAGGCCGGGGCGGGCGGATCATGAGGTCGGGAGTTCAAGACCAGCCTGGCCAACATGGTGAAACCCTGTCTCTACTAAATATACAAAAATCAGCCAGGAGTGGCAGCGCATGCCTGTAATCCCAGCTACTCAGGAGGCTGAGGAAGGAGAATCTCTGGAACCCAGGAGGCAGAGGTTGCAGGAGCCCAGATCGTGCCACTGTACTCCAGCCTGAGCAACAGAGCAAGACTCCGTCCCCAAAAAAAAAAAAAAAAAAGAAAT